>CANNZV010000471.1:562111-802875 GCA_947561585.1 Caprella mutica | reverse complement strand
ATATTAATCCTTTGAAATAAGACTATTATATTAATCCTTTGAAATAAGACTATTATATTAATCCTTTGAAATAAGACTATTATATTAATATTAATCCTTTGAAATAAGACTATTATATTAATCCTTTGAAATAAGACTATTATATTAATCCTTTGAAATAAGACTATTATATTAATCCTTTGAAATAAGACTATTATATTAATCCTTTGAAATAAGACTATTATATTAATCCTTTGAAATAAGACTATTATATTAATCCTTTGAAATAAGACTATTATATTAATCCTTTGAAATAAGACTATTATATTAATCCTTTGAAATAAGACTATTATATTAATCCTTTGAAATAAGACTATTATATTAATCCTTTGAAATAAGACTATTATATTAATCCTTTGAAATAAGACTATTATATTAATCCTTTGAAATAAGACTATTATATTAATCCTTTGAAATAAGACTATTATATTAATCCTTTGAAATAAGACTATTATATTAATCCTTTGAAATAAGACTATTATATTAATCCTTTGAAATAAGACTATTATATTAATCCTTTGAAATAAGACTATTATATTAATCCTTTGAAATAAGACTATTATATTAATCCTTTGAAATAAGACTATTATATTAATCCTTTGAAATAAGACTATTATATTAATCCTTTGAAATAAGACTATTATATTAATCCTTTGAAATAAGACTATTATATTAATCCTTTGAAATAAGACTATTATATTAATCATATGAAATAAGACTATTATATTAATCCTTTGAAATAAGACTATTATATTAATCCTTTGAAATAAGACTATTATATTAATCCTTTGAAATAAGACTATTATATTAATCCTTTGAAATAAGACTATTATATTAATCCTTTGAAATAAGACTATTATATTAATCATATGAAATAAGACTATTATATTAATCATATGAAATAAGACTATTATATTAATCATATGAAATAAGACTATTATATTAATCCTTTGAAATAAGACTATTATATTAATCCTTTGAAATAAGACTATTATATTAATCCTTTGAAATAAGACTATTATATTAATCCTTTGAAATAAGACTATTATATTAATCCTTTGAAATAAGACTATTATATTAATCCTTTGAAATAAGACTATTATATTAATCCTTTGAAATAAGACTATTATATTAATCCTTTGAAATAAGACTATTATATTAATCCTTTGAAATAAGACTATTATATTAATCCTTTGAAATAAGACTATTATATTAATCCTTTGAAATAAGACTATTATATTAATCCTTTGAAATAAGACTATTATATTAATCCTTTGAAATAAGACTATTATATTAATCCTTTGAAATAAGACTATTATATTAATCCTTTGAAATAAGACTATTATATTAATCCTTTGAAATAAGACTATTATATTAATCCTTTGAAATAAGACTATTATATTAATCCTTTGAAATAAGACTATTATATTAATCCTTTGAAATAAGACTATTATATTAATCCTTTGAAATAAGACTATTATATTAATCCTTTGAAATAAGACTATTATATTAATCCTTTGAAATAAGACTATTATATTAATCCTTTGAAATAAGACTGTTATATATTAATCCTTTGAAATAAGACTGTTATATATTAATCCTTTGAAATAAGACTGTTATATATTAATCCTTTGAAATAAGACTATTATATTAATCCTTTGAAATAAGACTATTATATTAATCCTTTGAAATAAGACTATTATATTAATCATTTGAAATAAGACTATTATATTAATCCTTTGAAATAAGACTATTATATTACTCCTTTGAAATAAGACTATTATATTAATCCTTTGAAATAAGACTATTATATTAATCCTTTGAAATAAGACTGTTATATTAATCCTTTGAAATAAGACTATTATATTAATCCTTTGAAATAAGACTATTATATTAATCCTTTGAAATAAGACTATTATATTAATCCTTTGAAATAAGACTATTATATTAATCCTTTGAAATAAGACTATTATATTACTCCTTTGAAATAAGACTATTATATTAATCCTTTGAAATAAGACTATTATATTAATCATATGAAATAAGACTATTATATTAATCCTTTGAAATAAGACTGTTATATTAATCCTTTGAAATAAGACTATTATATTAATCATTTGAAATAAGACTGTTATATTAATCCTTTGAAATAAGACTATTATATTAATCCTTTGAAATAAGACTATTATATTAATCCTTTGAAATAAGACTATTATATTAATCCTTTGAAATAAGACTATTATATTAATCCTTTGAAATAAGACTATTATATTAATCCTTTGAAATAAGACTATTATATTAATCCTTTGAAATAAGACTATTATATTAATCCTTTGAAATAAGACTATTATATTAATCCTTTGAAATAAGACTATTATATTAATCCTTTGAAATAAGACTATTATATTAATCCTTTGAAATAAGACTATTATATTAATCCTTTGAAATAAGACTATTATATTAATCATTTGAAATAAGACTATTATATTAATCCTTTGAAATAAGACTATTATATTAATCCTTTGAAATAAGACTATTATATTAATCCTTTGAAATAAGACTATTATATTAATCATTTGAAATAAGACTATTATATTAATCATTTGAAATATATATATCATTAATAATTTAATGTAATTATTATTAATAATTTAATGTAATTATTATTAATAATTTAATGTAATTATTATTAATAATTTAATGTAATTATTATTAATAATTTAATGTAATTATTATTAATAATTTAATGTAATTATTATTAATAATTTAATGTAATTATTATTAATAATTTAATGTAATTATTATTAATAATTTGATGTAATTATTATTAATAATTTGATGTAATTATTATTAATAATTTGATGTAATTATTATTAATAATTTAATATATTTATTATTAATAATTTAATATATTTATTATTAATAATGATTATTTAAAATAGTTATTAGAATTATTTTTAATTTTGAAATATTTATTATAGATATTAATTCAAATTATTCACCAATAACAAAGGGTGTAAAACAAGTTACCTGTGTTGGTCGTGGGAAGAGTGGGGTAAATCTGCAGCCTTGGGGGAAGCCATGAGGGAGTGGGAGAGGGGCGGGGTGAGGCCGGGGTGGGGGGGCATTAGGAGTGACGGACCACACCTGGGGGAAATAATAAACATTAGGATAATACTGCACATAGAGCAATAGTTATACTTAGTAAAGAGTAAAATGACAATTTGTTAAGTAGATATTTATATTAATTTCTATAATTTATCTGATTTTTATGGTTAAATCTAGCTCTCCACTTTTGTTCTACTTAGTCTCACCATGTTGCCATTTGTGTAAAGTCTGCTGCCCCCAAATGGTAGGAGTACTGTGTCGCTGCGAAGGGGTACATTGAGGGACGTAAACCTGTGAAAAAATAGAAATAGGCATTTAATGAAATATAGCAATTAATGCAATAGTATATCTTCACCTAAAAATAATATTGCTTTGGTTTTTTTAAGCTTAACATATGATTAGAATTTAGAGAATTAGATAATTAATTAATTTAGTTCATATTAGAGGTAATAAAGGATGAACTTCAAAATAACAGAAATGCTGTAAAATTTTACAGCTGATCTTTAAATAAAAGTGTACAATAAAAAATATTAAAACAATGGAGGAAAATACTAGAGAACGTTTCGAGTTAGGGAACAGTTGCATATTTTCTATCCTGTAAGAAAACTTATATAATAATTATCAAAAACAAATATAGAAATTACTAATTAGTAATAAACAGTTTAATATATTTAAAAACGAGTAATTACGGGAAACATAATTACGAAACTCATAAAACGAGAGGAAATAATTACCAGTAACTCAAGGTAAATTAATGTATAATAATTATAAAAATTAATAAATATATTAATAATCATTATATAAATTATTACTTTGTGATCGAAAATGTACAATCGTTCGATAATTCAGAACAAACCCTAAATCACAAGTATAATTTTACAGTGAAATTTATTTTAAAATATTAAGTAAAAAAAATTAAAAAACATATTTTTAAAATTATTTTAAAGAAAAATATTTTTTTTACCTGCTTTGGGGTCGAGCTGGTAGGGGGATATACCCATGTGGGCGGGAGGAGGTTGCCCAAAGTGCTGCCCATTGTTGTATAGAGAGAGGAGGGGGCTGGTGGCTCCAGTGGCTCCCAAACCTATTTTCTCAGCACTCTGAAAAATAAAATAAAAAGTCAGTATAGAAACTTAGCAATTCAAATAAAAAGTAATTAAAGCTAAATGGTAAAAAATTCATATCGGATTTCTGTAGGAAACAATTCGATAAATTTCGATATTCAATGTTATACATCATTATGATAAAACGGGAAATTATTTTCTTTTGCACTCCCCACTTCTTGATTACGAATATACCACCTCCTATTTTTCCACCACGTAACTTCCGCTCCACCACCTTGGTGGTATTCATTATTCCACCATCTGGTATCTTCACCCCACCGCAACACTACCCCTATCTCCACTTTCCCCTCCCATCTCCACTTTTCCCTCCCATCTCCACTTTTCCCTCCCATCTCCACTTTTCCCTCCCATCTCCACTTTTCCCTCCCATCTCCACTTTTCCCTCCCATCTCCACTTTTCCCTCCCATCTCCACTTTTCCCTCCCATCTCCACTTTTCCCTCCCATCTCCACTTTTCCCTCCCATCTCCACTTTTCCCTCCCATCTCCACTTTTCCCTCCCATCTCCACTTTTCCCTCCCATCTCCACTTTTCCCTCCCATCTCCACTTTTCCCTCCCATCTCCACTTTTCCCTCCCATCTCCACTTTTCCCTCCCATCTCCACTTTTCCCTCCCATCTCCACTTTTCCCTCCCATCTCCACTTTTCCCTCCCATCTCCACTTTTCCCTCCCATCTCCACTTTTCCCTCCCATCTCCACTTTTCCCTCCCATCTCCACTTTTCCCTCCCATCTCCACTTTTCCCTCCCATCTCCACTTTTCCCTCCCATCTCCACTTTTCCCTCCCATCTCCACTTTTCCCTCCCATCTCCACTTTTCCCTCCCATCTCCACTTTTCCCTCCCATCTCCACTTTTCCCTCCCATCTCCACTTTTCCCTCCCATCTCCACTTTTCCCTCCCATCTCCACTTTTCCCTCCCATCTCCACTTTTCCCTCCCATCTCCACTTTTCCCTCCCATCTCCACTTTTCCCTCCCATCTCCACTTTTCCCTCCCATCTCCACTTTTCCCTCCCATCTCCACTTTTCCCTCCCATCTCCACTTTTCCCTCCCATCTCCACTTTTCCCTCCCATCTCCACTTTTCCCTCCCATCTCCACTTTTCCCTCCCATCTCCACTTTTCCCTCCCATCTCCACTTTTCCCTCCCATCTCCACTTTTCCCTCCCATCTCCACTTTTCCCTCCCATCTCCACTTTTCCCTCCCATCTCCACTTTCCCCTCCCATCTCCACTTTCCCCTCCCCTCTCCACTTTCCCCTCCCATCCCCACTTTCCCCTCCCATCCCCACTTCCCCCTCCCCTCTACCCCCCTCCCCGTAAGAGTGTTGCAATTAGAGGCAAAGATGTTAATTAGAAGGGGATTGCAATTACTGCAGTGGCTGTTCTTTCATCAAAGCCAGAGTGTGAGAGGCTCTAAGCCGAGCAATGGCTTCATCAAAGCCAAGACTCCTCCGGGGTAACAAACAGGATTCGAACAGGATTCAACCCATTGACAGATATGGGGCATAGGGTGACGTACGAGTAATCGAATGGCTCAATATTTTCGATCGTATTAGAAAAAATCTTGAAATTACGCAAGGGTCACGTGCGCGAATTAGCCATCAAGTTCTCTTTAGCTAACTAACTCAAGTTTAATTAACAATAAATGAACAAATTTTTAATATTTATAAAATTTCTGTTTTTCACATGCTACTTTTGGTAACAATGTGTGCAGTAACGAACTATGCACCAACCGACAGTATTGAATGATAAATAAACATGAAATTAACGAAGTCTGAATAACGCATACAAAGATTTAAGGATATCACCGGAATACCAACACGATATCACCGGAAAACCTTCGCGGTATCAGCGAAATACCTCAAAATTTAGATTTTCAAAGAATATTTTAGTGCGATGCAAAAAATACATTTTGTCGGTATAACTCTTTAAATACACAATACCCTAAAGTATTGGAAAAAGAATCTGAACCATTTTGTTTTCATATCACCGTAACAGAGTTAACTGGCCCTAAAATTATATAAGTGTCACAAGCACTTGAGTTACTAAACATTGCAACTATAGCTCTCCGTTGTTTAATTTGTGTCGTCATCTACAGCAAGAGTTTTCCCTTCCGTCCGCCCACCTCCTCCCCCCTCAATTTGAGCCATTCCCCTTTATATATAACGGCCCAGTCGACATCAAAGAGGAACTCGGTAATCGAAAAGCCCTTTGAAGTAGAGCGCAAATCAGATTTTCGCTTGAGTAGTGTGCGGCGCAAGCTATACCTAGCGCCGTCCTACCTAGTCTATCCATAGTCAAAACTTCAATAAATATGCAAAGCGTATATATTGCGTATATATATATATTCACCTAACAGCTTTCAGTATTTCACCAAGAATATAGTCTTCTCGGGAAATCATTCAGCGGAGAAATACGAAATGCATTTCTCGTCGAAATATCGAATAGACGCATCCAAAACCAATTTATATCTGAAATTAGAATACCTAAGATCCTAGTGACACAAATTGGATGTACCTACCTACCTACTATCACTTCATCACAGACTACCTACTTCTAATTTCTTCACTGACTACCTAACTACCTACTTCTAATTTCCTCACCAACTACCTACTTCTAATTTCCTCACCAACTACCTAGTTCTAATTTCCTTACCGACTGCCTACTTCTAATTTCTTCCATGACTACCTACTTCTAATTTCTTCCATGACTACCTACTTCTAATTTCTTCTCTACCTACCTAACTACCTAGTTCTAATTTCCTCGCCGACTACCTAGTTCTAATTTCTTCCCTGACTACCTAACTACCTAGTTCTAATTTCCTCGCCGACTACCTAGTTCTAATTTCTTCCCTGACTACCTAACTACCTAGTTCTAATTTCCTCGCCGACTACCTAGTTCTAATTTCTTCCCTGACTACCTAACTACCTAGTTCTAATTTACTTACCGACTACCTACTTCAAATTTTGAATAAGTCCTATAGATTAGCAATGACTCCCGATATCGTTTCCCGTGCATCGATCAACTGCAGCCAATGTCAACAAACGGATTTCCCGAGGCAGAACACATGTTTTTTGATCGGAGAACAACCTCAGGGCAGGCTCTGTGAACGCTGAACAAATACGCAAGTTTGCAGAGAATGAAGTGAATTGTACGCTCCAGCACCAACTCAAACGAAACCTCTGCTGCACTACAAATAAAGAAACTTACGGAGGTGTTACACTGGAACTTTAGCCGCGCAATTCATCAAAATGGAGTAACTACGAAATGAGTGAGCACTTAGCAAAGAAATGGAGGAGTAAATCGCTTCCTGATAAGTTGATTGGAATTAGGTAAGTACTTTGGATTATTTCTAATAAATTAGGTATAGTTACTATGTTCCATCAGATTATTTAAATATGTGAATTAGTAGTTACACACCTAAATTAACTTCTATGTTTGAATTAAAGATATAAAATTTAGTACACGGACCTAAAACCATTCTTAATTTAAAATAGAATCTAAATGAAATTGTATAGTAAGTACTACTCGACTAACAAAGGAAACTCTTAAACATTTGATGAGTTAGAACATCAAATAATTTTTAAAACTTACTAATTGAATTCAGAGTGAAATGTACTTTTGAAGTATTCAGGAATAAAGTAGAGTCTTATACAGAAATACATTAGACATGAAAGCGAATTGTTTCCAGAGGAATATTTGGAAGGCTATACAAACGGTAATACCTACAGTCTACCTATTTTAGAAAGAATTAAGAGACCAATGCGATAAGGCGGTTAGACAATGTATGATTGTGTGTACGGACCATTAGACATTCGGACTTAAGAGTTTATTTATACGGAATAGAAACTATTTTTTGAAAAGAAGAGTTTCAAAAACTGAATGATTGTCTAAAATTCAATTAAATTTCTGCCATAAAGTCAATCGAAAGAGTGCCAAGTGTCGCCAGATGTGAATATATGTCGACAATTCAAACTCTATGCCATCCAGTGTATCTAGAGAGTGCCAAGTGTCGTCAGATGTTTATGCCATAAAGTGTATCTAAAGAGTGCCAAGTGTCACCAGATGTTTATGCCATAAAGTGTATCTAAAGAGTGCCAAGTGTCACCAGATGTTTATGCCATAAAGTGTATCTAAAGAGTGCCAAGTGTCACCAGATGTTTATGCCATAAAGTGTATCTAAAGAGTGCCAAGTGTCGTCAGATATCTATGCCACACAGTGTAACTAGAGAGTGCCAAGTGTCGCCAGATCTCTCTGCCAGTGTATCTAGAGAGTGCCAAGTGTCACCAGATGTTTATGCCATAAAGTGTATCTAAAGAGTGCCAAGTGTCACCAGATGTTTATGCCATAAAGTGTATCTAAAGAGTGCCAAGTGTCGTCAGATATCTATGCCACACAGTGTAACTAGAGAGTGCCAAGTGTCGCCAGATCTCTCTGCCAGTGTATCTAGAGAGTGCCAAGTGTCGTCAGATCTCTATACTATACAGTGTATCTAGAGAGTGCCAAGTGTCACCAGATATCCATGCCATAAAGTGTATCTAGAGAGTGCCAAGTGTCACCAGATCTCTATACCAGTGTATCTAGAGAGTGCCAAGTGTCACCAGATATCCATGCCATACAGTGTATCTAGAGAGTGCCAAGTGTCACCAGATCTCTATGCCAGTGTATCTAGAGAGTGCCAAGTGTCACCAGATCTCTATGCCAGTGTATCTAGAGAGTGCCAAGTGTCACCAGATCTCTATGCCAGTGTATCTAGAGAGTGCCAAGTGTCACCAGATCTCTATGCCAGTGTATCTAGAGAGTGCCAAGTGTCACCAGATCTCTATGCCAGTGTATCTAGAGAGTACCAAGTGTCACCAGATCTCTATGCCAGTGTATCTAGAGAGTGCCAAGTGTCACCAGATCTCTATGCCAGTGTATCTAGAGAGTGCCAAGTGTCACCAGATCTCTATGCCAGTGTATCTAGAGAGTGCCAAGTGTCGCCAGATGCGAGGGTGGGTGGGGAGAATGGCGGTAAAAACAGCCAGCTAACAAGACTCGCTAGCATCCCTTTGATGTTGCTGAGGGAGTCTGCCGGGAACAGAGCAATGAAAGGGTCGCAACAGGAGAACAGAAGAGGATTATCAGCCAAAAGAGAGGAGTATTGTTAGCAAAAGAGCTGCTCTTTTGCAAAAGGAGTTACCTTCCAACTCTACTTGCCATCATTCCATGTTAGGTTCCATGGCAATATGTAATACTGTTAAGCAATATTTAAGAAGGTAATTAATTATTAATGGAGTTTAGATAATTGATAATTATTATAATCATTATTCCATGAATGTTATATAATATATCCAATGATTTAATGAGTTCTTTGCGAGTACACGAAGCAATTGTCAGTAGGTACTCAAAAGCCAATCACAGCAGCAAATGCATCAATCACTGTGGCGCCCTCTGGTGGATATCCTAACACTAATTACCAGCCTTTCCGTGAACAGCTCTTGAGAACTTTAGCTCTAGGTTACTATTTCGCAATGTAAATCAAAATTAATAGAGTGTTGCAAAAAAAACTGTTAATTGGTCGAAATAATAAAAAGTTATTTCAAATTATAAAAATATTTTTTTTAGAATTTAATTTTATTATACTACTTTTACTGAACTAGATGAATTCATATAAAGTGATTTTTTTTACACAAATGATATTTCGCTTTAGCAAATATATATCTCGTAGACATACAAATAAATTAGTATCATGAAGTTTTTACACGCTTAGTTATATCAAGTTCCAATATTTGACTTCATAATAAACGGTGCTAGAATTACAATAAGGCGTTAACCGATCCTTTTTAGTAATGGAAGACAGACAAATAAATAGACCAGTGAGTGTAGTTCCTCTAACGATTTGTCGAGTGACCACCAGTTGACAGGAGTGTTCACGCTTCACGCCCAATATCTTCACGCTAATCGGAACTGGCGTCAATTGCGTGTAGGCCTCCTTACGCTGATTTGTTGAGACAAATGGGAGGGACATGGATAAGAACAAACACACTCTAAATCAACATGAGGTAATTGCTTAGGCTGTGCAAAAAAGGATTTCCTTCAATTAAATTCTACGGCAGTGGCAAACAATTTATTAGATGTTTAACGTCTGCTACGGAACTAAAGGCCATATCAATAACGTCAAAAGGAAATGAATACAGGGGACTGGAAGAAGCAGTCAGAAAGGAAAGTGGCTCTATGAACAAAGTCACCTCAATGAGATATAAAAATAAATGAGATTTGTTGAGATTATTCTATAATTAATATAGGTAATTTAATTACCTTATTTTAACCAAACAAATATAAAATGTATGTTGTAACTAAAAATCCTCATTTCATATGGATATTGCCATAGACTCTATTCACCAGTCAAGAAGCCTGTATTTTTTTACACACTATCTTTTCACCGTTTGTAATTAAGTCTCACACCTGCTCTACACCTTTAGAGTTGCAGTCAAGCGTCACACCTCCCTTTCTAAGGTGTACTTATACCTATCACACCTGATAGGCTCTTTAGGAGGTGTACTTAAAGCCTATGGGGAAAGTTACGAATTATCGGTCGGTTTCACATCTACGGTCATATAAGAAAAAATAGTAATTATTATGAAAATAATTTGTATCCACGGATACAAAATAATAATTATTATATAGTTTTTTCTTGTTTCACCGAAGATGTGGAACTGACCGACAATTCGTAACTAACCCTATACAGTACCTGAATGAAGTTCTAGAACTAGAAAGGATTAAAGCTGAATTTGATTCGCTATGAACTAGAAAAAGTTTTTTGATCATCCCATAGAAAGGGCATTGAAATTAATGGAGCTTAAAAGGGTACGTATATATTATCATTTGGTAGGATAATCGGGTCTGTTTTATGTATTGAATTCAAACATAAAACACAGCCTATTTTTTTATTTTAACTTTTATTTTTTTATTTCATAAAATATTTTATTGATAATACGATAAGTAGAGAGAGTGATAAAAGTAATTAATTTAATTTTAAATAATAATATTGATACTACAATGTTAATTATAAATAATAATTCAAATCATATTTAAATAATAAATTTGAAAAAAACAGTAAAAATTAAGTGTTAGGTACCTCCTTTACTCTACTTGCAACTGTAGTTAGCTTACTAGTGATTATATTATCTTTAAATACAAAACTTAATTTATTTTATATATGCTTAGTAGGTTGAATTATTTTTAGTTATATTTTATATCTATATATTTTTAGTTGATATTTTTATTATTTAATTTCACTGAAATTAACTTTCATTGATTCTAAAATTAGTTTGTCAGGTAAAATTAAGTCGCGTGATATTATTCCTAGAGGTGACATGTCGCCAGCATAGGCCTACGTGTAGGCCGTGCACGATATGAAGTCTGAGAGAATTCTGAGAATTCAGAGGGAGGGTCTGACGCGCCTGGATACCAACCGACTGCGTTGGAACTACTGGTAAAACACGGCAAAATGGAGATGTTTTGAGAGAGTGAAATATAAGAAATGTTTGGTTAACAAAGAGTTTGAAAAAAATCTTAAAAATATATTTAAAAATAAAGTATGTTGTTGATTTAATCACTTTAAAAATATAAATAATTATATACCTAAGCATTTATTTATTTATTTATTTGGTGTCCGCTTTTACACTACGGGTATTAAACATGAAGAATGTAACTATGACATACGCACGGGAATATATTGACTTAATATTTAAATTTCCCTGTTTTTATTCAATTTTTAAATGTATTTTATCTATAAAATAAATTAGACTATGCAGAAAAGTTAATTTTAATTGAATTCATTCATTCACACTTGCGTTAGAAAAAACGCAGCATTTTTTCTGCCGCAAGTGTGAAGGGCTCCGTGAAAATTAATTGCAGCTAAACTTTTTGCCATGAGCATTTTGCAAGTGTGAAGAGGGCCTAAAAGTGACCTACTAACGGGTAATAAATTGGTATTGATGATGACCCGTTATTTTTAACGGGAAAGTACACTAGTAAATACTAAACATTTTAATTTGGTGAAAGTATCGTATAGATTTTCAAATAATTACTAAGACATGCTCAAAAAAGAAATAAATCATGTTTCTATTTTTTATACAATGTTATGTAATAAAGTGAAATTAAAAAATATACGACATTTCAAACAAAATTATATATTCATTAAGTACTACATTTCGAAACATTCAATATTTATAGCTTTTAAAATTATAATACGTTCTTGTAAGATAATAACTCATTGAGTCACGTTGCACTAGAAATAATTTTTTGTATGAAAAGAACGATTATAATGAACAATGTGGAACTGTCCGATAACTCAGAACCTACCCTAGTCAATATTTATTCATTAGTAGATTGTTATTGGTTAAGTTTTTTTAGTAAAAATAACTTTTAACCAAAGGCAATAATGCTGACGTCAAAAGGAAATTAGATACAAGGGACTGGAAGAAGCAGTCAGAAAGAAAAGTGGCTCCACTATTCAGTCAGATTATTTTAATCGAAACACCCTCATGAAGCAGGTGTATGTTTCTTAACAGAGCACAAGGTTATGTGAAGCACGATTAGTTTCATCAATTGATGGTGCGAATCCTTTGACAGAGAACTGACCAATCCCAGCCCACCATTGTGGAGCAATTCATCCTCCGGGAGGCAGCTTAGTATGCCTCCTTTGCCTCCTTTGAATAATTTCACTATTCCAATGCGTCACTTCAAAGGAGGGGGTAAAACAAACACCAGACCCCCCTTACCCCCCTGAGGAGTACACCCAAATGGGAGAGGAATCCTAATATGCACCTCAAACAACCCTCGGTACATACAGTCACACTATTTTTGACTAAAAGAGAAAAAAGGTTTATAATTCATTGTAACAATTATATGAGAAATTTCATACAATTTTTAAATCAAGAGATTGATTAGAATGTTAAAGAATTATTTATATTATCCATACCACTATTGGAAAATTATTTAATAATTGAAAAAAAAAACAGTTTCGAGTCATCGGACGGTTCGACATTTTCGATAAATAGAAATTAAAATTAAAATTGGTATCCAAGATAATTGCAGGTATCGTGGATACCAACCAGAGGCGATAAGAGTGACAAAGAGGCCAATAAGAGGCAATAAGAGTGGCAAAGAGGCCAACCAGAGGCGATAAGAGTGACAAAGAGGCCAATAAGAGGCAATAAGAGTGGCAAAGAGGCCAATAAGAGGCGATAAGAGTGACAAAGAGGCCAATAAGAGGCAATAAGAGTGACAAAGAGGCCAATAAGAGGCAATAAGAGTGACAAAGAGGCCAATAAGAGGCAATAAGAGTGGCAAAGAGGCCAACCAGAGGCGATAAGAGTGACAAAGAGGCCAATAAGAGGCAATAAGAGTGGCAAAGAGGCCAACCAGAGGCGATAAGAGTGACAAAGAGGCCAATAAGAGGCAATAAGAGTGACAAAGAGGCCAATAAGAGGCAATAAGAGTGACAAAGAGGCCAACAAGAGGCAATAAGAGAGACAAAGAGGCCAACAAGAGGCAATAAGAGAGACAAAGAGGCCAATAAGAGGCGATAAGAGTGACAAAGAGGCCAATAAGAGGCGATAAGAGTGACAAAGAGGCCAATAAGAGGCAATAAGAGTGACAAAGAGGCCAACCAGAGGCGATAAGAGTGACAAAGAGGCCAATAAGAGGCAATAAGAGTGACAAAGAGGCCAGTAAGAGGCCAAAAAGAATGACAAAGAGTGAGGGGGTTTATCCATCCGAAAGAAAATCAACAAAAAGAGAAGAAAGGACAACAAATGTACACCACACAGTTAGTGGTGGGGAAAATGAGCCAACGAGATGGAAGGTGAATCACCTTGAAGGGAAGAGAAGGTGAATCACCTCGAGGGAGAGAAGGCGAATCAACTCGAGGGAGAGAGAAGGTGAATCAACTCGAGGGAGAGAAGGTGAATCCCCTTGTGAAGGAGAGAAGGTGAATCTAAGAGATTGTTCATCAAATTTTTATAACTTTTATATCATTTTCAATCATACAATTTATTAATTCAAATTAAATATCTCACAATACTATTATAATGTTTATCTCCTGAAGCCTATTAACCCAAATGCAACTACTTAATCTTTAATGTCTACTAAATTCACACTCATATTTATCATTCATATTTCTATCTAACACAGAAAATAACTAATTGTGAATTAAAATAAATGCTTTACTACTTTGGTGATTAAAATCCAATATACTAATTTGTCAAATAATTCTTTTGCTAAATACCATTTTATGAAATTCATGCCAAATCCGTTAATATTTAGGTAGTTGAGAATGCATTGAAAATCTTAGGGCCAATAAGTGTCCCTCCACTTTAGAATAAAAAGCCTCTCGTGGAGGAGAAGTGGCATTAAATGTTTGAAAATAATGAAGGCCCTTGAAGAGCAAACTGGACGAAGATGTCTTTAGTCACAGCGTCAGGGAAATGATCTTAGCAGAGTTGCACAGCAATGGCTCCGTATTGTCCTCAGAGTCTGTGAAAGAATCTCTTGAGAGGAGGAGGAGCGCCATTAGAAGAACCTCTCAAAGAGCGAGTCCTCTGGCGCAGACTTTTCTAAAGATTCTTTCAGGCCGTTCGTTGAAATGGTCTTTGTTGGAGGGTCCAAAAGAGGAATCTTTGAGGACTCACTTCTCTTCGCAAATGAGGTTTAAACTCCAGCTTCCTCTCGACTAGTTCACGTAATAACTCCTCGCCATGCTATTCTTACACTCTGGCTGCTGAGGCGTCAAGTAGATGGATTTCGAACGGGATAATCGGCTGGTGAAGGTGCGAGTGAAGAGCTGTTCTAAATCTCTAATGATGGCGCTATCTATTGTCAGAGGGAGTTTATTTTAGCACCCCATGGTGGTAATGATGGCACTAATCACTTGGAATAAAACATCGTGAAAATGAACGAGATTTACCGGAATAGGAGTTCCGAAATTGTGTGGGGTCCATGGAGTATCAGGTTCGATATTTTAGCAGTTGAGACCATGTATCATCTTTTTTTCAAACCAAACAGTGGATGCCTACTTTTGAGTGTTTGAGTTGGTCCTTCAGAGTAATTGGTATGCAGACTTTTATTCCTTTTGTAAGCACTCAAATTCCAAAGCGAAATAGAAACCGTATTTTCTGCCTAGAGATAATTTCTTCAAATTCAAAGAAATTTCAGAAACGACAGCTGCTGAATTTCTAGCAAGTTTAGCAAGGAGAATTGTAATAGACAGAAAAGCAGCAAATAAATTTATCTGAAGCCAAGAGGACTCTTTGCAAAATCATCCCCAAAAACTCGCGACTTTATAAAATTTGAAGGCGCGCATCGCCTTCTCCAAGAAGTCTGTCGAAATCATTGAGAGGGTTAACAGAAGGCTTCCATTAGGCTCCCATTGCTATCCATTCACGAGACTCTGGAAGGAAGGTTTTATTCGAAGAATATAACGTTACGCTCCATTCAACTCACGGGAATAGCCATTGAAATTCCCCAGAGGCGTGCGTCTGCAAAGAAAATTCTAGATGTACAATTACCTTTCGGAGGTATTAAGTCGAAGCGGATTGGAGAAATTCGAAAGCCAGCTTTTTCAATAGAATCCACTTGTTGAGACCGGACTTTGGATGGATGGACTCTGAATATTTCGAATGAAGATAGCATATATTCGTCTTCATATGTGGTATGATTTAACACTATTTTTACTTGAATGGTTTTTAAAATCAGGCAAACCTGCTTTCCCGGAAATAAAAATTGGAACATTTTTTATTTTTTGAATCTAGTTCAAATTATTACTAACCTAGAATAGATTAAAATCTATTTTTCTAGTGGTAAACAGTAACTTTATGATATTTGGATTATATAACATGGAGGTAAATGCGTCACATGGAGGAAAGTGTATGCGTCACATGGAGGAAAGTGTGTGCGTCACATGGAGGCAAGTGTGTGTGTGTCACATGGAGGCAAGTGTGTGTGCGTCACATGGAGGCAAATGTGGAGGCTACACAATAGTTTCATTTTCTCTATCACGCGATGTGTAGATTGCATGGGTATAATACTATACAATCACCAGCACTGGCAAGAAATAAATGGATTGCAACGAGAAGAACTAGAACGAGAAGAACTGCAACGAGAAGAACTAGAACGAGAAGAACTGCAACGAGAAGAACTAGAACGAGAAGAACTGGAACGAGAAGAACTGGAACGAGAAGAACTGCAACGAGAAGAACTAGAACGAGAAGAACTGGAACGAGAAGAACTAGAACGAGAAGAACTGGAACGAGAAGAACTGGAACGAGAAGAACTGGAACGAGAAGAACTGGAACGAGAAGAACTGCAACGAGAAGAACAGCAACGAGAAGAACTAGAAGGAGAAGAACTAAAACGAGAAGAACTGCAACGAGAAGAACTAGAACGAGAAGAACTAGAACGAGAAGAACTGCAACGAGAAGAACTAGAACGAGAAGAACTGGAACGAGAAGAACTGGAACGAGAAGAACTAGAACGAGAAGAACTGGAACGAGAAGAACTGGAACGAGAAGAACTAGAACGAGAAGAACTGGAACGAGAAGAACTAGAACGAGAAGAACTGCAACGAGAAGAACTAGAACGAGAAGAACTGCAACGAGAAGAACTAGAACGAGAAGAACTGGAACGAGAAGAACTGGAACGAGAAGAACTAGAACGAGAAGAACTGGAACGAGAAGAACTAGAACGAGAAGAACTAGAACGAGAAGAACTGGAACGAGAAGAACTAGAACGAGAAGAACTAGAACGAGAAGAACTGGAACGAGAAGAACTGGAACGAGAAGAACTGGAACGAGAAGAACTAGAACGAGAAGAACTAGAACGAGAAGAACTGCAACGAGAAGAACTAGAACGAGAAGAACTAGAACGAGAAGAACTGCAACGAGAAGAACTAGAACGAGAAGAACTGGAACGAGAAGAACTGGAACGAGAAGAACTAGAACGAGAAGAACTGGAACGAGAAGAACTAGAACGAGAAGAACTAGAACGAGAAGAACTGGAACGAGAAGAACTAGAACGAGAAGAACTAGAACGAGAAGAACTAGAACGAGAAGAACTGGAACGAGAAGAACTGGAACGAGAAGAACTAGAACGAGAAGAACTGGAACGAGAAGAACTGGAACGAGAAGAACTAGAACGAGAAGAACTGGAACGAGAAGAACTAGAACGAGAAGAACTGGAACGAGAAGAACTAGAACGAGAAGAACTGCAACGAGAAGAACAGCAACGAGAAGAACTAGAACGAGAAGAACTAGAACGAGAAGAACTGCAACGAGAAGAACTAGAACGAGAAGAACTAGAACGAGAAGAACTGCAACGAGAAGAACTAGAACGAGAAGAACTGGAACGAGAAGAACTGGAACGAGAAGAACTAGAACGAGAAGAACTGGAACGAGAAGAACTGGAACGAGAAGAACTAGAACGAGAAGAACTGGAACGAGAAGAACTAGAACGAGAAGAACTGGAACGAGAAGAACTGGAACGAGAAGAACTGGAACGAGAAGAACTGGAACGAGAAGAACTAGAACGAGAAGAACTAGAACGAGAAGAACTGGAACGAGAAGAACTAGAACGAGAAGAACTGGAACGAGAAGAACTAGAACGAGAAGAACTGGAACGAGAAGAACTAGAACGAGAAGAACTGGAACGAGAAGAACTGGAACGAGAAGAACTGGAACGAGAAGAACTAGAACGAGAAGAACTAGAACGAGAAGAACTGGAACGAGAAGAACTAGAACGAGAAGAACTGGAACGAGAAGAACTAGAACGAGAAGAACTGGAACGAGAAGAACTAGAACGAGAAGAACTGGAACGAGAAGAACTGGCACGAGAAGAACTGGAACGAGAAGAACTAGAACGAGAAGAACTAGAACGAGAAGAACTGGAACGAGAAGAACTAGAACGAGAAGAACTGGAACGAGAAGAACTAGAACGAGAAGAACTGGAACGAGAAGAACTAGAACGAAAAGAACTAGAACGAAAAGAACTAGAACGAAAAGAACTAGAACGAGAAGAACTGGAACGAGAAGAACTAGAACGAAAAGAACTAGAACGAAAAGAACTAGAACGAAAAGAACTAGAACGAAAAGAACTAGAACGAAAAGAACTAGAACGAAAAGAACTAGAACGAAAAGAACTAGAACGAGAAGAACTAGAACGAGAAGAACTAGAACGAGAAGAACAAGAACGAGAAGAACTAGAACGAGAAGAACTAGAACGAGAAGAACTTGAACGAGAAGAACTTGAACGAGAAGAACTAGAACGAGAAGAACTAGAACGAGAAGAACTAGAACAAGAAGAACTGGAACGAGAAGAACTAGAACTAGAAGAACTGGAACGAGAAGAACTAGAACTAAATGAATTGGAACTAGAATATAAAAAACTCTAACAAGAGGACTGTAACAGCTTAAAAAGGAAACTAAATATCTTGCAGAAATTACATGCAGTTATTGTATATTGTACAGTTACTGAATAAAGTTATTATTACTTTGTTCTTTTATTAGCAGTTACAGCAGTTATTATTACTTTGTTCTTTCATTAGCAGTTACAGCAGTTATTATTACTTTGTTCTTTTATTAGCAGTTACAGCAGTTATTCTTACTTTGTTCTTTTATTAGCAGTTACAGCAGTTATTCTTACTTTGTTCTTTTATTAGCAGTTACAGCAGTTATTCTTACTTTGTTCTTTTATTAGCAGTTACAGCAGTTATTCTTACTTTGTTCTTATATTAGCAGTTACAGCAGTTATTCTTACTTTGTTCTTTTATTAGCAGTTACAGCAGTTATTCTTACTTTGTTCTTATATTAGCAGTTACAGCAGTTATTCTTACTTTGTTCTTATATTAGCAGTTACAGCAGTTATTCTTACTTTGTTCTTTTATTAGCAGTTACAGCAGTTATTCTTACTTTGTTCTTTTATTAGCAGTTACAGCAGTTATTCTTACTTTGTTCTTTTATTAGCAGTTACAGCAGTTATTCTTACTTTGTTCTTTTATTAGCAGTGACAGCAGTTAACTTTGTTCTTTTATTAGCAGTTACAGCAGTTATTCTTACTTTGTTCTTTTATTAGCAGTTACAGCAGTTAACTTTGTTCTTTTATTAGCAGTTACAGCAGTTATTCTTACTTTGTTCTTATATTAGCAGTTACAGCAGTTATTCTTACTTTGTTCTTTTATTAGCAGTTACAGCAGTTATTCTTACTTTGTTCTTTTATTAGCAGTTACAGCAGTTATTCTTACTTTGTTCTTTTATTAGCAGTTACAGCAGTTATTCTTACTTTGTTCTTTTATTAGCAGTGACAGCAGTTAACTTTGTTCTTTTATTAGCAGTTACAGCAGTTATTCTTACTTTGTTCTTTTATTAGCAGTTACAGCAGTTAACTTTGTTCTTTTATTAGCAGTTACAGCAGTTATTCTTACTTTGTTCTTTTATTAGCAGTTACAGCAGTTATTCTTACTTTGTTCTTTTATTAGCAGTTACAGCAGTTATTCTTACTTTGTTCTTTTATTAGCAGTTACAGCAGTTATTCTTACTTTGTTCTTTTATTAGCAGTTACAGCAGTTATTCTTACTTTGTTCTTTTATTAGCAGTTACAGCAGTTATTCTTACTTTGTTCTTATATTAGCAGTTACAGCAGTTATTCTTACTTTGTTCTTTTATTAGCAGTTACAGCAGTTATTCTTACTTTGTTCTTATATTAGCAGTTACAGCAGTTATTCTTACTTTGTTCTTATATTAGCAGTTACAGCAGTTATTCTTACTTTGTTCTTTTATTAGCAGTTACAGCAGTTATTCTTACTTTGTTCTTTTATTAGCAGTTACAGCAGTTATTCTTACTTTGTTCTTTTATTAGCAGTTACAGCAGTTATTCTTACTTTGTTCTTTTATTAGCAGTGACAGCAGTTAACTTTGTTCTTTTATTAGCAGTTACAGCAGTTATTCTTACTTTGTTCTTTTATTAGCAGTTACAGCAGTTAACTTTGTTCTTTTATTAGCAGTTACAGCAGTTATTCTTACTTTGTTCTTATATTAGCAGTTACAGCAGTTATTCTTACTTTGTTCTTTTATTAGCAGTTACAGCAGTTATTCTTACTTTGTTCTTTTATTAGCAGTTACAGCAGTTATTCTTACTTTGTTCTTTTATTAGCAGTTACAGCAGTTATTCTTACTTTGTTCTTTTATTAGCAGTGACAGCAGTTAACTTTGTTCTTTTATTAGCAGTTACAGCAGTTATTCTTACTTTGTTCTTTTATTAGCAGTTACAGCAGTTAACTTTGTTCTTTTATTAGCAGTTACAGCAGTTATTCTTACTTTGTTCTTTTATTAGCAGTTACAGCAGTTATTCTTACTTTGTTCTTTTATTAGCAGTGACAGCAGTTAACTTTGTTCTTTTATTAGCAGTTACAGCAGTTATTCTTACTTTGTTCTTTTATTAGCAGTTACAGCAGTTATTCTTACTTTGTTCTTTTATTAGCAGTGACAGCAGTTCACTTTGTTCTTTTATTAGCAGTGACAGCAGTTATTCTTACTTTGTTCTTTTATTAGCAGTTACAGCAGTTAACTTTGTTCTTTTATTAGCAGTTACAGCAGTTATTCTTACTTTGTTCTTTTATTAGCAGTTACAGCAGTTAACTTTGTTCTTTTATTAGCAGTTACAGCAGTTATTCTTACTTTGTTCTTTTATTAGCAGTTACAGCAGTTATTCTTACTTTGTTCTTTTATTAGCAGTTACAGCAGGTATTCTTACTTTGTTCTTTTATTAGCAGTTACAGCAGTTAACTTTGTTCTTTTATTAGCAGTTACAGCAGTTATTCTTACTTTGTTCTTTTATTAGCAGTTACAGCAGTTATTCTTACTTTGTTCTTTTATTAGCAGTTACAGCAGGTATTCTTACTTTGTTCTTTTATTAGCAGTTACAGCAGTTATTCTTACTTTGTTCTTTTATTAGCAGTTACAGCAGTTATTCTTACTTTGTTCTTTTATTAGCAGTGACAGCAGTTATTCTTACTTTGTTCTTTTATTAGCAGTGACAGCAGTTATTCTTACTTTGTTCTTTTATTAGCAGTTACAGCAGTTATTCTTACTTTGTTCTTTTATTAGCAGTTACAGCAGTTATTCTTACTTTGTTCTTTTATTAGCAGTTACAGCAGTTATTCTTACTTTGTTCTTTTATTAGCAGTTACAGCAGTTATTCTTACTTTGTTCTTTTATTAGCAGTGACAGCAGTTATTCTTACTTTGTTCTTTTATTAGCAGTTACAGCAGTTATTCTTACTTTGTTCTTTTATTAGCAGTGACAGCAGTTATTCTTACTTTGTTCCTGTATCTTTAAGATCAAAGGCTGGGACTAGCAAGTCACACAACGCATGCGTCACAGTATCTTCAGCCTAAAATGGTTCCGATGGAAAAGTCTACGGATGTGAGTAAGCCTCAGTCTACAGGGGGTAAACTCTAATACCACTAGACTAATACCACTAGACTAATACGACCAGACTAATACCACCAGACTAATACCACCAGACTAATACCACCAGACTAATACCACTAGACTAATACCACTAGACTAATACCACTAGACTAATACCACTTGACTAATACCACTAGACTAATACCACTAGACTAATACCACTAGACTAATACCACTTGACTAATACCACTTGACTAATACCACTAGACTAATACCACTAGACTAATACCACTAGACTAATACCACCAGACTAATACCACCAGACTAATACCACTAGACTAATGATTCTTAAGAAGAATAACCATCAATATAATTATTTATTAACAGTGTTTTAATATAATAGATGCAAATAAATAAATGCTTATATACCAAATGAACCAAAAATATTTCTCTTTCAACAAAATAAATACTTTAATTAAAAACTATGATGATGTACAACAAATAAATATTTAGCGATTTAAATCACTTTCATCCACCAATTACTTTTCATTTCAAGCAGCAAACAAAATAACTGTTATTCATCCGAACAAAGCACAAACAATAATCCATATTGACTCGGTTTGGATCAGCAGCCACAAATAGTATTTATTATTAGCACAAAAAACAGTGAAAATGAAAACACTTCACTATCCACTCACTTTCCACACACTTTCCACACACTTTCCACACACTTTCCACACACTTTCCACACACTTTCACACACTTTCCACACACTTTCCACACACTTTCCACACACTTTCCACACACTTTCCACACACTTTCCACACACTTTCCACACACTTTCCACACACTTTCCACACACTTTCCACACACTTTCCACACACTTTCCACACACTTTCCACACACTTTCCACACACTTTCCACACACTTTCCACACACTTTCCACACACTTTCCACACACTTTCCACACACTTTCCACACACTTTCCACACACTTTCCACACACTTTCCACACACTTTCCACACACTTTCCACACACTTTCCACACACTTTCCACACACTTTCCACACACTTTCCACACACTTTCCACACACTTTCCACACACTTTCCACACACTTTCCACACACTTTCCACACACTTTCCACACACTTTCCACACACTTTCCACACACTTTCCACACACTTTCCACACACTTTCCACTCACTTTCCACTCACTTTCCACTCACTTTCCACTCACTTTCCACTCACTTTCCACTCACTTTCCACTCTCTTCCCACTCTCTTCCCACTCACTTCCCACTCACTTTCCACTCACTTTCCACTCTCTTCCCACTCTCTTCCCACTCTCTTCCCACTCTCTTCCCACTCTCTTCCCACTCTCTTCCCACTCTCTTCCCACTCACTTCCCACTCACTTTCCACTCACTTTCCACTCACTTTCCACTCTCTTCCCACTCTCTTCCCACTCACTTTCCACTCACTTTCCACTCACTTTTCACTCTCTTCCCACTCTCTTCCCACTCTCTTCCCACTCTCTTCCCACTCTCTTCCCACTCTCTTCCCACTCTCTTCCCACTCTCTTCCCACTCACTCCACTCCCTCCACTCCCTTCCCACTTATTCCACTCCCTTCCCACTTATTCCACTCCCTTCCCACTTATTCCACTCCCTTCCCACTTATTCCACTCCCTTCCCACTTATTCCACTCCCTTCCCACTTATTCCACTCCCTTCCCACTTATTCCACTCCCTTCCCACTTATTCCACTCCCTTCCCACTTATTCCACTCCCTTCCCACTTATTCCACTCCCTTCCCACTTATTCCACTCCCTTCCCACTTATTCCACTCCCTTCCCACTTACTCCACTCCCTTCCCACTAACTCCACTCCCTTCCCACTAACTCCACTCCCTTCCCACTCACTCCACTCTCATCTTGTCAATGTATTCAACAAGTTTTATAATTAAAACTAAAGAGGGGACTACACTTTTATAGCGCTGACGAAAATACCCCTCTAAACCCCCTCCATTTCAGTGCATCATTGTATGCTTCGGTGTAAAACAATAGATAGAACAATAGATAGAACAATAGATACAGTGCATTAATAGAAAAATATTGTTATATACCATAACAATATTTATATTATTGTAGGCTATGCTATATTATAATAGATATATAACAATAAATAGATATAGTGCACTATTAGGTAAGTATTGTTATTATCGATGTTTGTTATGACGTGCATAACAATATCCATGTAACAATAGCTTTACCATTTTAATAGCATAATATCAAATAATAAGTAAATTATTAAGAGCGTCTTCAAGGGAAGTAAAAATAGTTAAATTTGATGGTCAGTGTTAGGTAAAACAATTCATATAATCATATTTAATAGATATTCATTAAGATTAACTAGACTTAAAATAAATATATATTTTCAGCATTCAAAGTGTATGTAAATTTAATAATATTCGAATTATTTATTATTGTGGATCACTAGATTATCGGAAAAAATTTATCCAATTCTACATTTAACTCTACGGTAATTGAGTAGAATATTTGAGTTACTTTTTCCAAATGGCGTTGGGAAAATAATGTAATAATCTTAACCATTAATATAGAATAGTCTGTTAAGATTATAACTGATAATAGAAAGTACTAATGTACTAACACTTTCAGCAGTAGTGTCTGCAACTGACTAACACCATAGCAGAGAGAGAGAGGGGGGGGAGGAGGATGCAGACCAGAGGTAGCCATCTCTTTGATCTTCCAGCCCCTCATCCCCCCACTCCCTCCCAGGGAGAGTTCTCGCCCCCTATTGGTCGAAAGAGGGAGAGAGAGAGAGAGAGTGGGGGGAGGGGGAAATAGCAAGCTGTTCTTGCGGACATTGCAATAAGGAACAAGAGAAGAGGTAACTTGCCAATCAATAAACAAAGAAAGGTTCTAAAGTCATTTTTATTGATTAGTGAAAAATGAAGGCAATTATTGAGCCTATTTGGAGAAAATGAATAAATTTCATCTCTTATAAAAGAAAAATATAACTGAGTAATTGTATGCATTTTATCACTATAGTGCATTGTAGGCTCACTATAGTGCACTATAGTGCATTGTAGGTAAAGTGTTCCACAATGTAGGTAAAGTGTTCCACAATGTAGGTAAAGTGTTCCACAATGTAGGTAAAGTGTTCCACAATGTAGGTAAAGTGTTCCACAATGTAGGTAAAGTGTTCCACAATGTAGGTAAAGTGTTCCACAATGTAGGTAAAGTGTTCCACAATGTAGGTAAAGTGTTCCACAATGTAGGTCAATGACATAATTATTTAATAGCAAGCAAGTGAAGTTTATCTTCTGAATGAAGTCCCTGCTTTAAAACAATACCTACAGCTAGCCTACACTCTACCTACATTATTATGAGGTTATTTAAACTCAACGTTGAAGGTTTTATCAGGTTTCAAGCTTTCGAATAGAAACCTGATAAAACCTTCAACGTTGAGTTTAAATAACCTCATAATAATATGGATTTCCCGTTGAGTTTGAATCTTTTCCATCAAACTCTACCTACAGTTAAAGGTGACGTCAAACTATAGCCTACACTCTACCTACAGTTAAAGGTGACGTCATAGCCTTCATCACCTCTTTCCACCTCTCACCAACTCTCTCCAATCACCACCTCTCTCCACTCACCACCAATCTCTCTCCACTCACTCACCACTCTCCATCTAATATTCTCCCTAACATTGCAGCAGGATAAGCTTTATTGACCAGAAAAAATGAACGATGAAATGAATATAAAATAGACAATAATTTAAAAGTTTCATTTAACTCTGATGTAAAAGGCAATTATTGGAATGTATTTGTACTGTATAGTTAAAAACACACAAATAGTACACAGGTAACTTATAACACACTGTATAGTTCAACACAAGCTGTATATCTCTCCTAATCAGTAAAAACTATACTGTATAGTGATGCAATGGTGAGTTATCTCTTCTTTCATTTTCCTTTATATTTTAATGATGTGCTTGAAATAACAGTACTGTAGTATATCTAAGAGAGTGCTCATGCTATCGTACATATATAGGGTTACCTATTTATTAAGGTATTGTATTAACATGAAAAGTTGTGTAAATCGAGAGCGATATCTATGGTACAACGTTAGATAGATATATCTATGGTAAAGCGTTAGATAGATATATCTATGGTAAAGCGTTAGATATATCTATCTATGGTACAACGTTAGATAGATATATCTATGGTAAAGCGTTAGATAGATATATCTATGGTAAAGCGTTAGATAGATATATCTATGGTACAACGTTAGATAGATATATCTATGGTACAGCGTTAGATAGATATATCTATGGTAAAGCGTTAGATAGATATATCTATGGTGAAGCGTTAGATAGATATATCTATGGTAAAGCGTTAGATAGATATATCTATGGTGAAGCGTTAGATAGATATATCTATGGTACAGCGTTAGATAGATATATCTATGGTACAGTGTTAGATAGATATATCTATGGTAAAGCGTTAGATAGATATATCTATGGCAAATCGTTAGATAGATATATCTATGGTAAAGCGTTAGATAGATATATCTATGGTAAAGCGTTAAATAGATATATCTATGGTAAAGCGTTAGATAGATATATCTATGGTAAAGCGTTAGATAGATATATCTATGGTAAATCGTTAGATAGATATATCTATGGTAAAGCGTTAAATAGATATATCTATGGTAAAGCGTTAAATAGATATATCTGTGGTAAATCGTTAGAGAGATATATCTGTGGTAAATCGTTAGAGAGATATATCTATGGTAGAACGTTAGATATATCTATGGTAGAACGTTAGATATATCTATGGTAGAACGTTAGATATATCTATGGTAGAACGTTAGATATATCTATGGTAGAACGTTAGATATATCTATGGTAGAACGTTAGATATATCTATGGTAGAACGTTAGATATATCTATGGTAGAACGTTAGATAAATCTATGGTAGAACGTTAGATAAATCTATGGTAGAACGTTAGATATATCTATGGTACAACGTTAGATATATCTATGGTAGAACGTTAGATATATCTATGGTAGAACGTTAGATATATCTATGGTAGAACGTTAGATATATCTATGGTAGAACGTTAGATATATCTATGGTAGAATGTTAGATATATCTATGGTAGAACGTTAGATATATCTATGGTAGAACGTTAGATATATCTATGGTAGAACGTTAGATATATCTATGGTAGAATGTTAGATATATCTATGGTAGAATGTTAGATATATCTATGGTAGGAAGAAAACACTAGTGTGTCATTTGACACGACATTCTCAGAAGTATATTCACTATTTCTCGACTGTGGGCTGTGTCTGCGACTGGTGGAAATGATATTAGCATAGCATTATCATATCAAAGGGGAATAATCCCCCCAGGGGTGGTGTAGGGGGATAGGGGGAAATTAGCAGAAAGTGGGGGGAGGGAGGAGGTTTCACAGATAGTTTCAAGTTGTAAGTGTTTAAATATAAAAGTGTTAAAAATGTTTATAAATGAAATAAAGATAAAACTTGATGTTCAACCTTAGGATCAAGATCCAAACATCGGACTTGTTCCTATGAAAATAAGAAAAGAGTCTACGGTATTAACAATATTGAAGCAATGTTGTAACAATATTGAAGCAATGTTGTAACAATATTGAAGCAATGTTGTAACAATATTGAAGCAATGTTGTAACAATATTGAAGCAATGTTGTAACAATATTGAAGCAATGTTGTAACAATATTGAAGCAATGTTGTAACAATATTGGGACAATGTTGTAACAATATTGGGACAATGTTGTAACAATATTGGGACAATGTTGTAACAATATTGGGACAATGTTGTAACAATATTGGGACAATGTTGTAACAATATTGGGACAATGTTGTAATCATATTGAGACAATGTTGTAACAATATTGGGACAATGTTGTAATCATATTGGGGCTTAATGTACAGTGATAGGTTAGTAACGTATGGGCACTAGCCCTTTAACATTGGCCAGCAGAGCCTGTGATTGGCCAATGTCATTCTCTATGTAATCTCTACTCCTCGTCTGAAAAACAGCAATCAAAGAGATAAAATCTACGCACACATGCACGCCATTGTTCACAGGCAGTGTGGAGTATTCAATTGGACGGGTTATGTAAGAGAATGAATAAAACAGTGATTGGAGATATAATAAAGAAAGTGAATGAAGCAGAGTTAACTAGCTTCTCTAGGTAATATTTTGCTAGGAAAAAACACTTCCAATACATACAATACACCAGCAGACCTAGCATTCAAATACATATTGTAAATAAATAGCCAGAACGAAAATTCTAATCATAGTTTTGCGTTCATTCAATATCAGCAAACTAAAATTATAGACATTTTTAGAAATATATCTTATAATTTACAATCAAAACCTAAATTCCATACAATCCGCAAGCTATAAATGTCTCTATCCTGCAAACAATTAAATATCAAGTACCTCCCTACAATAGAAAATATAATTAATCCCCAAGCGTAATCTTTTATCAGATCTATCATCCCACTCCGGCCACCCCATCTAATATTTCTAATATCGGAACCTAATCCCACTCAGCCCCATTAAGTGACCTTCTTCTCCTGCCATGGAATTGAAAATAGATTCTTCCGATTAGAGCAGATGAGGAGCACTGAATTTATATTATTTCTATCAATTGATATGTAGACATTCCCTATATATCATCTGGGGATGTTTATAAAGGTACTACATTCCCTATATATCATCTGGGGATGTTTATAAAGGTACTACATTCCCTATATATCATCTGGGGATGTTTATAAAGGTACTACATTCCCTATATATCATCTGGGGATGTTTATAAAGGTACTACATTCCCTACATATCGTCTGGGGATGTTTATAAAGGTACTACATTCCCTAAATATCGTCTGGGGATGTTTATAAAGGTACTTCATTCCCTACATATCATATGGGGATGTTTATAAAGGTACTACATTCCCTATATATCATCTGGGGATGTTAATAAAGGTACTACATTCCCTACATATCGTCTGGGGATGTTTATAAAGGTACTACATTCCCTACATATCGTCTGGCGATGTTTATAAAGGTACTTCATTCCCTACATATCGTCTGGCGATGTTTACAGAGCTACTTCATTCCGTGCATATCGTCTGGAGATTTTTAAAGAGATACTACATTCCCTACATATCGTCTGGCGATGTTTTTCTGTATTATTTGCTATTGAAAGTTCCCCTCCTCAATTATTTGCAATCATCATTGGAAGATATGACAACTATTGGCCAGATTATGATTGGAGAGAAGAGGGAGTGGAGAGAAGAGGGAGTGGAGAGAAGAGGGAGTGGAGAGAAGAGAGGGAGTGGAGAGAAGAGGGAGTGGAGAGAATAGAGAGTGGAGAGAATAGAGAGTGGAGAGAATAGAGAGTGGAATAGAAGAGAGGGAGTGGAGAGAATAGAGAGTGGAATAGAAGAGAGGGAGTGGAGAGAATAGAGAGTGGAATAGAAGAGAGGGATAATGCTAATTGGAAAGAGTGAACGGAGAATATAATAATAAAAATCCCCCCAAATCACCCCCACAATTTCATCAGATAGACACTTTACCTCTTCATTTCCCTCAGACAGAGTCAGTGTTTCACGTACCTGAGGAAAGAAAAACAAAGTTAGTTGCAGTCAATGGATGGGAAAGAGTATTCTAAGACTGAGTTTGATGAATTAAATCGAATTTAATTCATTTATTGACTTGAAAGAATTATTTAATGGGAGATGTTAAGAAAAAGATAAGAAAGTGCAATAAAAAAATTAGACGTAGCTCTCTAAGGTAGTGAGAGCAAATTAGACGTAGCTCTCTAAGGTAGTGAGAGCAAATTAGACGTAGCTCTCTAAGGTAGTGAGAGCAAATTAGACGTAGCTCTCCAATGTAGATTAGACGTAGCTTCCATAGCAATCACGTGTGCAAACACACTGACCAACTCAGTTCTTTCTCTCTCAGCTTATTTACATTTTATTACCGAGTACATACCTCTGAATATTAGATGATCAATTTGATGAAAAGATTAACTACGCCGTACAAAGTTTGTTTGTCTTCTTCTCTCCGCTCTACAGTCCCTTGTACGAGTCTTAACTAGGGTACAGGCACTTACTTCAAGTAGAATGATTAAAGTTATTAAAGTCACCTATGATTGAAATCTTCAAATTGGGTCAGGGTAAATTACGAATTATCGAATAGTTCCACATCTTCGATCATAAAAGAAAAAACAATATAACGATATAATATTTAATTTTAATTGGTATCCATGATACATGCAGGTATCATGGATACCAATTAAAATTAAATATTAAATAGTTTTATCTTATATGACCGAAGATGTGGAATTGTTCGATAATTCGTAATTTACCCTAAATCAGTCAGGTGCTAAATAGAATAAAATTTTATCCAATAAAAGGGGATTTGTTTTATTCGCCTTTATAATCAATCCTCTTATTTTCAATTAAGAAATTGATGAGGAAGAATGGGACCTGAGATACATCGATTGCAAGACTGGGCTCAGGAACGCAGGAAAGCTACCTAAATGAAGTAGGTTCATTTAAATAGTAGGATTTAAATAATTTGATCAGTTTTAGGATTTAAAATATGAAGAAATAAGTTAAATTGTTCAAAATGGTCAGTCTTTCAATGTATTTTACACTGGAGTTTATTCCATCAATTCTTTAAGTATTAATATTCGTTGAAGTATGAAGAAGTATAAAAGTAAACCCCGTCAAGTCAGATATGAAATGGAGGTCTGAAGTGTGTGTGCCAGATCCGTGGAGTTTGTGCAAACAGAAACCTCTAGTGGCCGCCAAACCTACGGCAACTCTGACGCTGCCTACCTACCTACATACCTACCTACGACGTAGGTACCTACTTGAAGAAGCGGACAAATAGATGGAGGGGAAGGGGTGAGTGAAATCCATTGATAAGTGGCAGTATATATAACTATTCGGCACAATGAATTAAAGCGTGTACGTTTAAAATATTATATTTTAACCATGTAGGTAGATACGCATTTAATATTTATTTAAATGCAGACCATGGAATTTAAATTACAAATTGATGAAATATATTTTCATGTTCACAAATAATAAATAAAATAAAGTTTTTTTTATATCTTTTTAAGGTGTGAGGGAGAAAGAAAAACCTTTCCAAAGCCCCTTTCCGAACCACTTCTGGAACAAATAAACTGTGGACTCTTTTCCGGATTTCAATATTAGAATTTGGACGTAAATAAAGAAATACTGGAAGTTCGAAACTTGAAAAAATATAAGATATATTGTCATCTTAGGGCAAGTTTCGAGTTATCGGACGATTTCACATTTTCGATCACATAGGAAACAAATATTTAACTATAGTTATTTAATTAATAATGATTAAATACTTTTTATTATTTGATCGAAAGGAAACTTACCGAAATGTCCGTAAATGAACGTGATTTTCAAAAATTATATTTATTTATTCTCAAAAATTATATAGCAGAATCGATATCTTATTGAATGACTATAGCAGAGAAAAGATTATGGTGGGGCCATAGAAGATTATGGTGGGCCATAGAAGATAAAGGTGGTACCCCACTTAATCTTCCAAGGCCCCACCATACCTAAGGAGCGTAAGATTAACTGTCGAAGTTAACAGGTGCGATTCAGGTGAAAAATTTGGTCTCATTAACGCAAGTCAGTGGCGGTAATTGCGGTAATTAATGTACAGGTAATCGATACTAGCGACGCCTGGTGCTAAATTACCCACTACGATTACCCACTGCGATTACCCACTGCGATTACCAGGCATGAAAATTTTAAGTCCTGTTGAAACCTTTCTTGGAATAATATTAAATAAATAAATGACTTCAACAATTTTCTAAATAAATACAATTTTATAATTAGATCATTTGAAAAAAAAAATAATAATAATCCGTCCGATATGAAAAGGAAAAAAAATACTGCACTAAATAACGAAATGTCTTTTACTTCAAATTGTTTGTTTCTTGAAACAGTTGAAACAGCCACAGGGGAGTAAAGCATAGAAAGTCTTCTGACAAAAGATTACATGTACCTACTCCTAATAAAGTACTCACATAGTACTTGAAAAGAAGATTTTACATGGCTCAACACTTATGAAGAACTGTAGGAATATATTCCACGGAAAATAAGAAAGGACTCGAATGCGCGTCCTCCCTCAGAACACAAACAGTACGGCATATCATTTCTCAAAACAAAAGAAACAAAGGATTTCCAATCAACAAAAACGTGGAGTAAAAATTGAACAGCTTTGGTCCTTCAGATGAGAAATACTCTCCTGAAATACCAATAATCGATCAGAGAGAAATGGAAATGACTGAAATAAAACATCAATAAATACTACTCCAGAATTAATCAAGACTTTGATGGGGCAAAGTATGAAATAAAAACAAAATCTTGCATTTCTAGTCAGAGGAAATCGTGCAAGATGGAATGCGTTTGCTGATAGGGTAAGTAACGAATTATAGGACGGTTTCACATCTTCGGTCATTTAAGAAAAAATTATAATAATAATTATTTAATTATCTTAATTGGTATCCATGATATAAGCTTCACTTTAATTTTAATTGGTATCCATGATACCTGCACATATCATGGATACCAATGAAAATAAAAATTAAGCTATAATTATTAAATAGTTTTTTTCTTATATGACCGAAGATGTGACACCGACCGACAATTCGTAAATTAACACAGTTACATATTGAAATATCGCAAGCGCTAGGATTGATTAATTAGTTTAAATTCAACATGTTCCACCTTTTAGTGTAATTTCCCATCAGTTATTAGAAGTCTTAGGAAGTTTTCATTCTTTGTCCAGCACCAAAAACAGTTTTCTGTAAATCGGTTGCGATTCATTAAAGATTGCCTGTGAGATTTCTAAAGAGAAATCTTCACCATTAATTAGACTAAATGTTTAGATGTAGAGAGTCACTACCGAGACATCCAAAAGTAAGATTAATTGACCACCAAAGAATACACTTTGGTAGCTAATGAATCTCACCGTAACAATGCCAATGAATGATTGTCCGGGACAGAGAATCTCTCAGACCTAAATATCTAGGAGATGAATATAACAATCAGTAAACCGAGTATTATTATATATAAAGTAACTAAAGTTGTGATGTTTGTAATATGAATTATGATTCCTCCAAAAAAGATGTTCTCAAAACGGTGATTTGGAAATTTCAAAATGAAGTACAAGATTTCATTTCATTATCCAAAAAGAAGTAGAATGCAAGGCAATTGTTATCCTTGGTATTAGGTACCTAACGCTAGAATGCCCAAAAACACTATCTAGGTATAATGTCAGTGCTTAATGGAACGTAAAAACTCCACAAACACTCAGGCTGAGGCTTATCGCCAGTCAGACATTGTAAGATAGAAATAAGACACAAAACGAACAAGTCGTAGACATAATTCTCGGGATGTTTTATCGACAGTTAGGTAAATACGTTAGCAGAAGACTCAGGGTGACAGCATTAGAGCTGTCCACTCCTCTATCAGATGTTAGATAGAGGAATAAACTAGACCTTGGTTTATTATGAAGAGAACTGTAGGCTACACAAATATAGTATGCCGTTTGTAAGCCTATCAAGATCTTCTTAGAATGCCACTGAATGAGGAAACCTCGTAAAGTTGAGGGCCACAAATGCAAGCTCAGATCGCGGGATAAATAATGGAGAACTACATTCCGAACAAATGGATATATAACGAGCCATTAATTGCTATGTGGTTCTAAATACTAAACATTTAATTTTGACTACTGTTTAAAATGTTTGAGCACCACAAGAATACGATAGAAAATAGGTACAATTCAGATAAATGTTATTTCTATAAGAATATAAACAAATAAATCACAATATAACTTTAGTAGTACATTTTTTTACAAAATATCAAGTGTTAAATTATGTTATAATATGAAGAGTCCAGTGATGTGAGATTTGGTAGGTTTGCAGCAACTGAAAGGACTCTTCGCTATCTTTCTATTTGCATAATAGTTCTTAGAGGTAACAATGAGGTATTTAATCAGCAGCTTTAGATACGAGGGCATTACCTAAGCATTACTGCACATTTAGAGCTATATTATGCAGCCTGACACTTACAGTAGTGGGAAAATCAATTACAGCAACCGAATAATTATATGTGGTAGTCAATTAGCTTAACTTGGTATTTTTGAAAATATCACTGAAATTAAACACATTATATTGCCTTTAACAATTAAATTCAATAACATCATATTACAGTAGGAATAAGAAATGTATTGCTATAGACAAATAAGTTTTAATTCGATTCAGTTTGAAAATAATATATAGGTGGTTAAATAAACATATCTTAGACAGTACACCATTCAATAGAAAAAAAGTTGGACCGCAGCAATAACCCTTTGAATGGATGATTACTTCCATGTTACAGTAAGCTTTTATACGGCACTCTTCAGAACAAGCAGACATGTTAAACCCATAGACTATCCATAGGGTTTAACACGTCTGTGCCGCAGGAGAAGAACATTAGTCCATAAGGTTCTTATCTGATAAGAGACTGGACTGTCCATTTAGTTGGCTGCTTCAAATTAGAGCACATGAGAGGCAATTAGCTAGAGCTACCTAAAGATTCAGGAGAACTACCTACAGATTCAGGAGAACTACCTAAAGATTCAGGAGAACTACCTACAGATTCAGGAGAACTACCTACAGATTCAGGAGAACTAACTACAGATTCAGGAGAACTAACTACAGATTCAGGAGAACTACCTACAGATTCAGGAGAACTACCTACAGATTCAGGAGAACTACCTACAGATTCAGGAGAACTACCTACAGATTCAGGAGAACTACCTACAGATTCAGGAGAACTACCTACAGATTCAGGAGAACTACCTACAGATTCAGGAGAACTACCTACAGATTCAGGAGAACTACCTACAGATTCAGGAGAACTACCTACAGATTCTGAAAAAAACTACCTAAAGATTCTGAAAAAACTACCAAAAAATTCAGAAAAAAACTACCTAGATATCAGAAAAAAAACTACCTAGATATTCAGAAAGACTACCTAGATATTCAGAAAGACTACCTAGATATTCAGAAAGACTACCTAGATATTCAGAAAGACTACCTAGATATTCAGAAAGACTACCTAGATATTCAGAAAAACTACCTAGATATTGAAGTGAGCTACCTACAAATTCAGGAGAGCTTCCTTTACCTAAATATTTAGAACTAACTAAATGTTTAGAACTACCTATAAATTTAGGATAACTACCTACAAATTTAGGATAACTACCTACAAATTTAGGATAACTACCTAAAAATTCATGAGAAAAAAAATCATATTTCATCCAAAAAGATGATCCACAAAAAAATGAATCAAACACAGGCTAAGGATAAAGTTTCATAATTCTGTGAAGTACTGAAATTCAAATCTTATTTACATCATTAGTTGACAAACTATCAAAGATTTAGCAAATAACCAACAAGATAGGTGTAAGCAATTTCAGAAATAGGATGAGAGTCAATTTTCTGGCTCATGAATCGCTGCAATATCCACAGCCGTAAATTACAATACACCTTAAAATCCTGGAGTTTTTTATTGGATGAGCTGGAGAGTTCATTCACGATTCTATTTCAAGATGAATTTATGAACTTCTCTGATGGTAATAAATTTACGCCGCAGGAATAAATCCAGGAATTAGACAACTGGACTGCACACGAAGAAGATCGTCCGATCAAGTTAGGCAGTGAGTAATTTCCTGGTGTTCTGAATTATGTTCAATTACCCTTGTAGACTTAGCTGAAGAAGATTGGTTTAGCGTTTCCTAATACTAATAGTTTTGTAACAAATTAAATAGATAAAGTTATCCAAAATCCCAGAACCAATAAAACTAATAAATGTACTTTCTTATCAGCACAGTTGAGTAAAAAGTTATCTAGCAAATTAAAAACCAACCAAGTTAAAATTTCTTCGATTCTAAATTCTAGCGGCAAATTTTCAAAGCATGCTTCAAGTCAAAAAGTGTGTGAAACTAAGCACTGGTAAACAAAAGAACATCACGCAAAGAGGTATCTCCTAGCTAAAGCTTTAAAGAGCGCAGCTAATAAACTTCTCGAGTATTCAGCCTGTCCAAACAAGAGTCGGCTAATAACAGCCCATGCGAGCCGCAAATGAAGGGTTACGGCCGACTGTTGATAGTTAAAACAAGACCGAGAGATTTCACAGAATCTCGGTAAAAAATGAACTATGGAGAGTGAACCTGTCTGTGTAATAGGTACATTCACTTCACTTGGATTCACTGGCACTGATCATCGACAGAATTACAAATAATGTCATAAAAATTGTCAAATGCAACAAATAAAATACCTAGACGTTTCAATCTAAGAATAGGATTTTGTATATTCTCAACAAAATTAAATGATTTATCAGTAGTGTAAACTATACTAACAAAAAACTAGAAATTATCAATTGTTGACGAACAGTTAAGAACCAATTGAGCAATGGCGTTAACGAGGCGTAGCGAAGCCACAACATACCTAGCTTGATGTCCGTAAAATCGGGGATTGTCGGCAAAAAAAGTGATAAACGCTAGGTACAGATGATTGGCAGTAATAAGGATGAATTAATGGGAGGAAGGTACAGGCGAGAGATACTCGGACCTTATCTCTCGGGAACCTCTTGCCAAAAACAAAGCCTCGGAGTAACCTGTCGTGACGATGATTGATCGCTCTCGTGTGGAGGATCACACATCCAACTTAACGTACCTGAAACCCGGCTACAAAAAATAAAACCCATTGCTAAGACAAACAAAAGCGCAAAAACAAACGATAGATTGATTCTTCGCATGATAGGGCGCACTGATAAAGATCTTTGGAGGTCGGTATTTTTGAATCCCAGTGATATAGATGATTGTGATAAAGCTCCGACATGGCGGAATTACACGGTGCCGAAAACTTATCATGATACCGTCTTGGAGACGCGTTGAAGTTCCCAACACTCATTTGATGGATGTTTCGACGGTCTTGGCTTGATGATTAGACAAATTAAATAGATTTAGGTACTGGTATAACAATAAAAAAAAAAGATTGGCGAGCAAACCAAATGGTATGATTTCTTATATTCGATCAAAGAAATCAATGACTATATTTCATGTTGAGCTTTTTTGCTTTGCAATTAGTTGATCTTGACATAAGTTTTAGTGACTGGAGTGTGTCAGATGTGACGTCATGTTGATGTTTTTCGTGTGAGAAGATCAACCTGAAGATAAATTGAAATGCTTTGGGCGGACCTGAAAGAAACTCACCTCGAACTACGCCATTTACAACCACTCTCGCTAGATCCCTGACACTCGCACATACGTTCATAGTGGAAGGAGGACGTTCAAGGGTGATAGTGTGAGTCAATAAATAAGCTAGTTAACAAGGTGATTATCATTCACTGACTTTAGGAACGGGTGGAAACGGCGTGAAAATAACAACACTTGCTTCGGTCACGGAGGAAGTGATGCTGCAATAAAGAATTTAACGAAATGATTTGTTGCAACTTGAAGGAAGTCAAGTAATCGATTCTTCTCAGCTATTATCTATTACAAGTTATTGGTATATAAAATAGCTTAGCTTAGCATGTTTATATCTAGATTTTTCAATTGCCCATATCGTAATTCATTAAAGAATAGGTATTGTGGGTCTCGTTAAAGGTATGTTACTTTCAGACCCTACAACTCTTTATCATCTAATGAAGGTTACAAAATCATGTGAATTGTCAATGCAATATTCTTCATTAAATTCGTTACAAGGATTATTTTCTATGATCTTTATTATTTGGGTTTGAAAAATATTGTACAAATTAGTTATTAATATTCCCGAAATACATATGCAACCGTTGTTAATATGGGAAGGCTTCGTACAGTTTTCAAACTGTTCAAAGACTAATGTTACGTTTCAGAATTTCGAAACCATTCACAGGCTCTGTTACATTTTTTATCGCCTCGAAGTTATAGTTTGCCACTGTCTCGAAGTTATAGTTTGCCACTGTCTCGAAGTTACTGTTTCCCACTGTCTCGAAGTTACTGTTTCCCACTGTCTCGAAGTTACAGTTTCCCACTGTCTCGAAGTTACTGTTTCCCACCGTCTCGAAGTTACTGTTTCCCACCGTCTCGAAGTTACAGTTTCCCACCGTCTCGAAGTTACAGTTTCCCACTGTCTCGAAGTTACAGTTTCCCACTGTCTCGAAGTTACAGTTTCCCATTGTCTCGAAGTTACAGTTTCCCACTGTATCACCCAATTAGTCAGTCCTCGTTGACAAATGCCTCCAACGTACAATCTCGTCTAAGGTGAAATTAGGGGGTATCTTTTTAACGTCCTCAGGTCCATGCGGTGGGCTATCATTACTCATTATTGCAGAGCACAAAGAACAATAAAAGCGAATGATAAAGATGTGGTGCGTGGTAATGGCCAGAGACACTTAAATTGACAAATACAAAGCTATTCCAAAGAAAAATCCGCACAGCCACTCGTCCTACTCACTTCAAAAAATCTAGATTTGTAACCAAATCAAAATATTGCCAATGTCGTAGCCTGACACGTTTAAAAGTTATATTATTTAAAATAACTTAGAGATCTATAATTCACTTGAATGTATAAAAGTATTTCCTATAAATAGTAAGAGTCAAAGAATTCAAATGATATCACAAGCGTCAACAAAATTAGGAAGTATTTTGCGAAAGTTGGGCGCAGTTGACGGAAGGTGCAGTTAGTTAGTGAGTTGAAGACGGACCGAGTCAATTCACCACTGAGCCGCAACCTGTACTTATCGCCTCCTCTAAACTTTGGGTTTCTATTCTCATAAACCAACAAACAAGCAGAGTCTGCAATTTGCCCCGGCCTCCCCTGTTATTAGGCTTTTTGTGGACGGGGCGGGGGGAGAGGGGGTAGTGTGGAAGTGGGGTAATAGTGGGGGTGATAGTGTGGTGTGGTGGAATGGGAGTGTATGATATGGTGGAATGGGAGTGTATGATATGGTGGAATGGGGGTGGGTGTGTGGTGGAATGGGGGTGTATGATATGGTGTAATGGGGGTGAATTATATGGTGGAAGAGTGATTTTGGTGAAATAGGTATATCGAAAATGGATGGGTTAAAAATTGTTAAATTAGAAGATTTTGCACCAGTGGCCTTTAGGTTCAAAGTTGACATCATTTGATGACTTCAATTCATTACTCACATTTTCGACTGTAAATATAACAAATAGGTACCTAGTTATGGTATGAAGTTCAGCTCTCACTTATGGAAATTAGCTTAGCCACACCATCTGCAATGCGTTATCTTGAGAAGAAACTGTATTAGTGTTATTGTAGGTAATCCAGCCATTGATGATAGACCAGGAAAATGTGTTTTGGTAATACGAGTTTGGTATTATGTCTTCCAATGATTGGAAACAAAGAAAATATACCAAAGATAAAGAAATGGATATAGGGTGAGTTACGTTATTTGATCATTACGCAATTTCGGGTATACGTTACTTATAAATATACTGTCAGTTTGGTAGAACGTGTCACAGTGGGTGTTTACTTCAATCGTTATAACACTTATCTTGAAAAAGAAACAGTTTAATGAATTCACCAGTGAATGTGGTGTACGGGAATACGTAACTTACTCTAATGTTAACATTAAGTTACATTATGATTTAATTCATAAAATTATATCAAAGAAGAAATAAGTCCGTGAAGTTAACTTAATGATCCAGAATTTATCTGCCATTTGTCAAGAAATGGCGTAGCATTGTAAGAATTATGTGGTCGTAAAGTTAGCTTTAGTGCTTTCCGTAACAGGATAAGTTACTCTACAACTGGGATAGTCACCCCGTAATTACCACCTTTTTATAGAGAATAAATTGAATGGATATCATCATCACACGGACTGGGACAATATGCTCTTAAAATAATAGATCCCAAGAATTTGATAGACGAATTGAAACGAAATGGCATCTAATACTATATACCGCTGGTTTAGAACGATTCAATAGTGTTTAATCCTCTCCGTCTATAATATTTTCGGGATCTATGATTTTAAGAGCATGTTGTCCCAACCATAATCATCACAATATAAACGGAAGAAAATCACAAACGATTGAGAAGTTTAAAAATACCAACCTTTAAGATATGTTCACTCTACAGTTTCAAATAAAAATATACAAGTGTATTTTCTATATTCTTTCAAAACGAAAATTTAAATATGTGTAAAATATTCATAACACTTGAGAAAAAATCTTAGCAAAAGTTAATGCACGCGCAGATTTTTGCATCTGATATGAATGGAGGCCACAGTTTCCAGTACTAAATCACCAAGAAAAGCTTTTTACACGCTTGCCCGAACCTTTAATCTACATGCTATAAGACATAATCAGCGCAGATATCGCCGAAGATCCTAAAGTTTTGGCTGGTACGAGAAAAAACATCTATTTAGAGCTAGCCCTTCAATTACACCAAGGCACCACAAAAAGTATATTGGTCCATTGCTAAAACCTTATCTTAATGGGATGGATGTCTCGGGAGGAAACTTTTATATTTTATTGAGTGCAATTTCTTGTATGGAAAACTGATTTTTCGCTAGATTTCAATAGTTAACTAAATATCCATATAGGTAGAAGAGTTTGACTGAAAACTTGGGATTGATTCATAAAATAAAACTATAAATAATTCAGAACTTGTAAATGGAAATAGATATCAAATTACAAAACCTCAAATAAATTAGGTAGTACATAAAGATAAAATCGAAGATGGGTATACTAAATATTAGGAACGAAATAGAAGGACTAGTTTCAATTAAATACCCTGTCTTATCACGAAAAAAGATCTACAAGTCACTATTATTGAAAATTTGCGATTGCCGTTTAACATCCATCATCCTACCCAGGAACTATCAAAGTCAAGATCTTGGATTTACGACGTATCAAATTGGTCCAATAACTTGCTCAGGTCCAGTCAATTACGGGATAATTTTCCTTAAATCAACACTGATGAAACTGAAAAGGTCTTTTGAACCTTTCTTCTCCGTCACGTCTGTTGAAGACTTTAGATATTATGTATTGTTAATTTAATATTAATAGCCGTTAACTCTGTATGTTCAGAAACTAAATAGGTACAATTCCGAGCGACAACTAAAGTGATGTACTCCATGTAACGTAAACATTAACGCAGTGCTAAGTTGTTTCATCTCTTGAGCAACTTTGCGCCCATCAATCATGAGGTAATTGAGGTTTCAGTGATACCTAATTTCAAAATATCGTCGACTTTTGATTCATTAGCTAGGTAATTTCTTCCTGCTAAACCAGCCATCTAGAACTAACATCGATGAAACATTGTGACAGTGTTATTCTTACCGGAATGCACACGAGAAGTTGTACCTACCTATGTTTTTTAAAAAATCTAGGTAGGTACCTATAATTTTGATCACAATAAATGTTTTATTGCAATATTGTCCAAACTAATGTACTTAGTTTTACAAACATATAGATCTATCTTCTAAGTTAAAAAAGTATATATTGTCGAAGAGAACTGATCGCAAAGATGCACGTAATTCATGTGATCGGCAATGCATGCTAGGTGTTATTAAAGTGATTTGTGGACTTAATTTAATGATGATGATCAGAGTTATGATTTAATAGCGTTATGCAAAAAGACGTTTTTACATGAAAGGCTCCTCTACTACAAGATATATTCTATGAAATAATGACATTAAAGAATCAAGGAGAACGTATTTTATGGCTATCTAATTAGGTACACTCTAACAAGTGACAAAGTTGAATGCCTTGTTGAAATGACTAATAAATCACCCGGGAAGGGGGATCCCTTGTAGAGTGTTGGTTTTATTACTCACAATCTTTCAAATTACTCAACTGCGTTTATCTTTTCCTGTTGTTTTTGTCAGTTCTGCTGCAAGGTACAATTACCACCAAGCTTCGAAGGCAATTAGCAGCTGCGGCTGGGTAGGGAGGTTGGTACGAGCCAGGCGCAACCTTTGAGCGTTCCGCTACCTAGTTCTCAACTCGCACCAAAAACAAATATCTTATTAGGCAGCAGCCAATTAAGATGTTTCACGGATTATTGCTTCGATTACCGAAAAGCCATAAAATGATAATTGAAACCCTGATTGAATTGGATAACAAGGATTCCTCAAAGATCGTTATATGAAGAGTATACGATGCAGTAACTAGTGGACTTTACAACTCTATTTCGGATTGAATAATAAAATAAGAAATGAAACCCGAGATCACGGATTGCATTAACATAAATAAATGATGGTTTGAAAAATATCGACCATTCGTGCAGGCTGTTTGACATCTTAACTTTGCATATAATTTATCACGCTTGAAATTCTGAAGACATGTTGGAATTACGGAGGACTTCACTAACAAGCCCATTGCAATAGTAAAATAAATGATCAGTCTTGAGTGATGGGTTACTCGAGAGGAAATTCCAAATGGAGACGCCGTAGATACTGTCGCAGGGGTGGTCCTACATTACAACAAAAGGGATCCTACTCTGAAATTTAGTCGGCAAACCTGAGGTCCAGCTCTGGGACCACCTCCGCCATATTCATTCTTTGATTTACTAACAATTGTCTTTTGAATAAAACACATTCTAGCAATCACAACGTAAATAGTATTTGAAGATGTCTCACACCAATTATGTTTGGAGTACAATTGAATTTATTAATAGTAATTCAGAGGAGGAGAAGACAGCAGAACCTACCTGCTTTGGTACTCAAATCAGTTGGTTCGTTAAATTATCATTAGCAGCAGAGGTTTGAATTGCTTTATAGGTCCTCCATGTCAGAGTCTGCATGCTTTGTTTGCCGAGAAAAGAACATAAATAGCGGACATGAATGGACGGCGCAGTGAAATTCCGATGTCTCTGACAGAACACTACTATAAATTGGCATAATTGTTCATTTTAATTGATCAATTATTGTTCATTTTAATCCAAACATCGAAATAATGAAGTGTTTATCAAACGTCGTCTGAAATTGCTTTTTGTACCCGTCATGGAAACATACTGAAGTTAAAATCTTTGCAATTGTATTACAAAATATAATTTTATAACTGGAACTGTGTTCACTGTTTCAATTTCAACATCGACAAGAACTTGAACGTCACACAAAATAAAAACAATTGCTATCGTGGAGAGAAAATGACATACCCTTTTGAATCTTAAAATTAAAAAAAAAGAGAGAGAGAAAAAACTTAGGTGGAATAGTAACCAGCTTATCCTCATATTCTTTGATGATCCCACCAAAAAATGTCCAAGTAGACGTAATTATTCTTTAATTAATTAATTAACAAAAGGTTTAAAATGAAACTGCAATTAATTAATGTATTCTAAATATCACAGATATAGTAAAAGAATCCTCAAAAAATAGAACATATCTTCATTGTAATTAAAAATGATGCGCCTGAAATAAAACCTAAAATGTTATGGCAAGTGAAGATTCTTCTCGAGAATATTGTTGGCGTGAGTTGCTAATCAGTTACCGCATCTCTCTATGACACTGTAATGACATCTAAAAGATCAATGATTATATCCATTCCTTTTATATTTCTGATATCTTCACTTGGAAGAGATAGACATCACTATTTCGACTATTTTCAACTAGATGAAGAAAAAGTTGCCTGCCCGACTGACATATTTTAGCTGTTCTGACTAACAAAGTAAGTAAATAATCTTGTTAACCCGATAGAGATCATGAGTAATAGAATGGCCATAGTTTCTCATCGCAACCAACCCCCCAATTACCGCCACTATAGCTGGTACGTAACAACTAACGCGTATTCACAAAAATAATGAAAAGCTCCGCAATATATCATCGGTGCGAGAAAATAACTCTGCCAACCTGGAGGCTGTGATAAAATCATTTAACTGAAATGCTGGGTGATTTGAGGCTAGGTGTATACCCATAGACAGATTTATGGTGGGGCTATAGAAGACTGAGAGGGGCTAAATTTTCTATAGCCCCACCATAACCATCTCTTTATTACGTGTGGGTGTTTATTGAAAATTCTGGTAAAATCAGATGCCCAAAAACCCTATTTAATGTTCAAATCGCAAGGCCAGACATCCATCTATCAAGATCAACTGCTTCAATATTTATTATGCAGTCATTCGACTGAATATCCTGAATAGAAGCATACAATTATTACCATATCAATTTACAGCATTCATATTTACAGCAACGATTTATCATTCCACTTTTGGTTTATCATTGTAAAATGATGATAAAAAACAGATAACAAAAACGAGAACGTCAAAACAGGGTTTTTTGTATAACTATTAGAATCAAATTGGTTAAATTTTAATAATATTGTTGTTGGTATCAAATGTGATTTTTTATCTTTTTTATTGAAATCCTGATTAAATAGAGAAAATTGATAATATTAACAATTTCCTAAAAGTTTTATCGAGCCCACATTATAGAATAGGTAAATCCGCATAAATATAACACATCTTTTCATTCAATTTGGCCTTAGCTTAAATATGTTAACAATTTAACAGCTACACAAGTGATCTGAATTAATTCTTAGACATAGTAAATCTCTTTTTATCACAAAAATCAAAGAATTTTCCATCACAAACAACCTCCAATGGGAGTGAGCGTCAGAATCAATGTGGTCTCATAAATCTAGGTTCTATCTACCAACAAATGAATGCTGGCTTCAAAGGATGAATACCTAGCTGCTCATATCTCACCAAGTAAATGAAGAGAAAATTTCGCCTTCTAAAAAGATCAGCCTAGACATCTCATTCTATCAGGCATAAAAAACTAGTGTAGTGCCTGGTAAATCTATTGATTATGATAGAACTAAGGTAGGAATAGTAACTTGAAATAGGTAAATTTAGTTTCGTAAGAAATCTAAAGATCTACTAGCGAGTCTAGCGTGTTGTTCACATTAAAGTTCACGTGATTTTGCGATCTAGGTTAGTCACTGGAAGAGTTCAGAATATGTTATACATAACTAGATGTAAAATCGTTTAAAGATCCAAGAAGTGTATGGATAAACGATCAGTCAATGAAAATGTCTGACTCACGACACCCAACATCTACGCCAACAACAACACCTATACCTTCACTAAAATTTGCATATGCTTAAAAAGGTTACAGATCTTCTTTGTGAAAAACTGGGTTTCTATTTAAAACCAAAGTTTCAATCATCAACACAATTAACATGAAAGTTTTTGATGCTATGAAAGGATAAGTCATTCACTATATACTCAATTCAGAAATAGTTAAGTGATTCACAACCTAGTTTGCGCGATGTTCGAAGCCGTACCATCACCTGTTCTATCTTCGTGTTCAGACCCCCGCTGTTTATATTATGAGCTCCTCAGCATAGGACGTTAGTGCAGTAATTGCCCAGACAAATTACAAGCTTGTTCTCACCCAACCTGCTAAATCTAATGCAAAATATTTACATATTCCATTACCAGATCAATCTACTCGGAATGAATCGGTATTGGCAACTAGGAGTTAAGAAGGAAAGTTCATGGATATAAAAACTAAAGTGTCTATTTTATCTTCTTTAAACTAAGAATTAACCAATGAATAAACTAATAACGTATTCTTTTTAAGTGTCTTATCCATCAAAGTATCTCATCTTTAGTGGTACAACTTCAAATTGACGAGGTGTCTTGTCCTGAACTTAAACAGATGTGCCAGAATCCAATAATAGAACATGCGCTCAATCATACATATTGAAGGAGTGGTAGACTCCAGCTCGCATCTGATATCTCAGCCTGCCATCAAATTACTCTAAATTAATGCTCTTCAAGAGAATTTCTGTATACACAAGAGCTGAAGAAATATCAGCAGATTAGCATTCGAGTTTTAATCATAAAATGGAGCATCTGAAAGGATCTTGAAAAAGTCTAACGCGATATAAAAAAAATGATGGTGATTGCAGTTAGTAAGTTAATAAACTTGCACCTTTATAAATTTATACATTTAGAGAGTTACATTAATTTATCGAAGTACACGAAAGGCTCAGAGTACACAAAGAAGAGTTCGAAGTGATATGCTAGTTCTCGGACACTTTAATGAGCGAGCATTCATACAACACACTGTATATTGTCGGTAGAAGGTGACAGGTTAACAAGCTATGTGTTAGAGATGACGGCACGAGGAAGATACCAACACACAGACAACACGCTGAACAGCAAGGGCCACACACACAACAGCTAACAATCAGGAACACTCCAGTGCGGGATGTCCTGTATTGGTGCATGATGTCATCAACAGTTGAACCACTCTACTTTGCCAAAAATATATGAATACTCAACTAAATCGCATGAATTCAAACTGGGAAGTAAAGCAGTAATAATTTTTAGGCTTTGGATTTGATATTTTTCAATAATTGAGCAAAATTTTAAAAGCTGTGAAGTTTAATATCAGAAAGAGTGAATTTGTAATTTTTGAATCCGAAGAGCGTTACTTCAAAGACTTTCTGGGTGTAATATAAGTTGCTATCACTGCAGAATATCCAATGAGACGTAAAATGTGATGCGAGAAGGAATCTGTTTATTGGAAGAAGAACATACCTAACTCAAGACAAAATGAAAATATGCACAGTTTGCAAACAGATCTGGAGATAGAATTGGTCAATTTATTGTCGAATCAGAAGAATTCAGGTGGTCTCAGAGTTGACGTCTAACAGCGGCATCCACTGTAGAGAGAGCAAGAATCCTGATGAGCTGAATAGCACTGAAGAGATCGAGAGAACACAATACTATCTGATAAAGTTCCAAAGCAGGAGTAACAAGAACATTGTCAGTGACTTTTATTTGCATAGTCAATTACCAATACAAGTTTGGCTGTGGTGAAGATCGCTGGGAGATAGAGGGGGTTTAATTTGGTGCCTGATAAATTAGGCGGCGTTAGAAACTAGAAGTTGTAGAGGAACTTGTATTGTGGTTGTATACAGTAGGAATGATAAGATGATACGGACGTTGTTTATACAGTCAATAAGTTTGTTCATGCATGGAATTTATTAATGAGGTGTGTTGTAAGCTCATCAATGATACGACTTTTAAAATGGGCTGTCAGACTTCGGGCCATTGTGCAGGTTTCTTGTATATGGTAATTGAGAATGAGGTGCTCGATAATTCTAGAATCTAGGCATGGTTTCCGTATGCATACTACTTCGACATATGAATCTTTGGGGGTGTTCTAAAGTAGTATTTTTCATGACTCCAAAGTACGTAAAAGAGCTGGAACCTTATCAGGGAAAACTTGCTGGGTTCTTGTCAAACAGCTTCGTTCGAGTTCGGAATGTCGTTTCATGGCGTGTAAAACACGGGTCTGGACTCGGTTAACACGTGTTTTGTGATAAGTTAACGAGTTTGCGAGCGATAGCGCTTTCTCTGTGTCAAAACGCGGGTTCTCAGCACTAAACTGTGCAAAAGGCGGGGAACAAGCAGACTACTTAAAATTTAGGAGGGGTGACCTATGACAAATTGAAAAACAGAACTTAAGTATAACTTCCAATTTTAAATGTGTATTAAATGCTAAGTACATATGGAACTTTATCAGTATTCTTGAGCCGTGAGAAGATTCTTCTCTATCAACATTTTTTATTTGATCCTTTTTTTTCAAGCTTGGACTTGGGGGATTAGATGCAAAGAATCGAAGAAAGACGTGGGTTGTGAATCAGAGTTAGACAATACATGAATCTTCGCTAGACCCCCTAGATTGGCTCACACCTGTAAGCCGATATGCCGCCCCGGGGGTGCCCGCTGTGCCGACCTTTCTGGCCCTCTAAACCCCGCCAAGACAATTTGTTTAGCGTAAGAATACAACTGATGTTGCGTGGGATCAAAGTGGGTAGCCCAGGAGGTGGTGGGCCCCTAAACTCTCTGGAATGGACATGCCTCGCATAACTCACTGGTCAAAACAGACTCGAAGCAGAGGATGAGTGCGAGATTTGATCGTGTAGTGTAAAGTACAAGGTGAATTAGTGTTACCTGGATGTTGTACCTCATTTTTGACAGCCGCGGACTTTTTAGTTGCTTTGGAGAGATAAAAAATATCGTGAAGTTTATCTTAAATAGAAATTGTTAGTTTATAAAACGAGACTGTATATAAACAGCTTGAAAATTATTGAACATTAATACTGATTAAAGTGTAAATTGAACAGTGGCTATATATTATGATATCACAGTTTTATTAATATTACACAATAGAATAAGAATCATTTAAGAATGCATTAATACCGAATTAAGTTCCCTTTTTTTATTATTTTTTCGCATAATGTTACGAATTGAAACTGAGAAATTCAGCAGCTTGGACGCAAACACAATAAAATGTGTGAAAAGAGATTGTTGTTTATTTAACATTTGGTGCACTATATACGCTTTGTGATAGTTAAAATAAACGATTAATGCTAGGGCTTAAAAAATAGTCATCGTAATGGAAAAAATATTATCTTTTTAAATCATTTTCGTCCTGATGGTTACTAAAGATGGCAAATTAATATTTATATTTTTGCTATTATAGAATTAGCATATCAACTAATATATATCAAAAACTTCATGGAAATCAAATAATAATTGTCGAATAGATAGGATTAAATCATAGATATATTTATATATACATATTTGACGTGTTCGGTGGCACACGCAAAACTGGAGATTGAAGTTATTCATGGAATATAAATTGTTTTTTTTAAGTGCCTTAATCATCAGTTATAATTCAGTAAACCTCCAAAAAATCATCTAAGAACTTTGGATGCTTTTCCTGAACAAAATGTGTCTGACACTTCCACCACCTAACGCCTCATATACATATATTCTAAAGATACAAACAGGTACACAAATTAGGCAAAAGGTAAATGTTTACAATTATATTGTAATGGAAATAACAATAAATTGTAAGTACTACAAGTATATAAATGTGACTATAAATTTTAGAGACTGGTTTGTTGCACTTATTTACCGATGATGTAACTTCTTTACAAATGGTATAATTGGAGCTAGAGTATAATACGGTAAGCACCACGCTTGCGATCATGTAGGAATTAACCCTAATTGCAGTTATATGATAATAATTTAATGTACTTGCACATAATTTTTCTTAACCAAAGTTAAGAAAGTGTACCTTCTAAACTATGAAATTTGTCGTTTTTTTCCCGCGTTTTTTTTTCCATCGTAGTAGGCTTGTAAAACTATTTAGAAGGTATAAATGATGAATAACCTTAAATATTTGTACTTTATAGATAAAATTAAAGCCGAAAACTTTTTGATTTATAAATCCATTTGGATTGAAAATAAATCGAACACTGATAGCATATAAGTTACAATAAATTAAATGAAACTATATATAGATTTACGTCCAAGAGTGTTATTAATATTTTCAGTTCCGACTACTTGGACGGATAGTACCGTGTTACGGGTCCCTGAAGAGCGGAACACTATTTGGGTGTTCCGTTCCTGTTACTCGCATGAATACTAAATAATAAGGAACACATTAGTTAGTTTTTGAAAGAAGTTATTCTAATATGGAAACATGTGATTTATTCACCACCAAGTTATGGTGGGGCCTTAGAAGATTATGACTGTTCAGTTCTTCTATACCTAGTTAAGTGTTAAGCCTTTGGTTAAAATTTCAAACCAACGAAACCTAATATTTGGAATACTATAAGCAATCCCTTTTCAGCATTCTATTTCTCTGTACCTCTTTACAACAGTACAAAGAATAGTCATAAACAAGTGTTTGTATTGCTTCACAAACACTCCCTGGTGGACAAAGATGGCGGAGGCAGCCGTGCAATTTTTCTTTAAGTGCCACAGTTGCGGAAAGAATCGATTCGCGACGGACACTCCCGAATTTTAACGCCTGCTTACCTGGCTTTTCTTGCGGCGCTTCGGGACGCATTATACGGACGCAAGGTGGCTAATTAAGAGTGCGAAAAGAAATTACGCTGAGGTAGGTAGGGTAAGTTCCGAATTATCGGTCGGTTTCACATCTTCGGTCATGTAAGAAAACACTGTAAAATAATGATTATTTAATTTATTTTCAAATTGGTATCCATGATACCTGCAGGTATCATGGAAAAAGTAATGCAGTATAAAAAATTATTGATCATTTCAAATTGAATAATAAAGTAGATACAGTTTCATTATCAGAATTATGTACTATTATTCAGTATTTTAATATTTAATTAAATATACTATTTAATAGTAACTACTGAATAGTATTCGCTTTGAGGCAAATACACCAAACATACGAAAAGTATGGACAGTGTTCCATTTTGTAATCCATTTACCCCTCTCCTTTAGATATTCCCACTCCCCCTCTAGTCATTTCCCCCTCAAGCCCTCCCTCTCATTCCCCCTCAAATGATATTACCATCCAAAAAGCTTGCTAGTGTCGAAAGCCCTTTGAAACTCCAGTTTACGAATTTACACCATTAAAGTTCGAAGGGGACCACCCCTACAGTCTAAAATAAGGCGAAGACAACTTTAGATAAGGTAGACTTTTTAGGAGTACAATCGGTAGAAATTTTATAGTAAAACGTGAATAGGGGATGTTTTGTGTTATAGGGCAGTTACAGAACTTCGATCATATAACAAAAAATATTAAAAATTGTTTGACTTTTATTATTATATTTTTATCTTATATGATCGGACATGTGGAACTGTCCGATTACTCAGAATTTATTCTACATGTTTGAAAAAATAGCACGAAAATCTCAAAAAATAAATCAATTTTAAATGTCAATTTTTTTTCAAATTTTAACTTTACTTGAAACTGTTTGGCAATATTTTAAATACTAAATGAAATGTAGTTTTTATCAATTATTTACATTTAAATGATCTATATTATATTACAGCACCAAACATAAACATACGAAAGTATGAATGATATCAATAATATGTAAGTATTAATCATTACATAGCATATATTCCCTTTAAGCTACGTAACAATAACACAAATAAGGTAATTAAATTAATTAGTATATAATTAATATGCAAAACATTCATCAACAGAGTTCTAATTCATCAATTCTAGCACACGGGTCTAATAAATCTAATTATAGGTACGAGAACTAACGTTCAATATTTCATAGTTAAATTACCTAGTGTTCTTGTACCTAATTTGGCGACAATATCCTTTATCTTTGTGTGAATTTCACAGTCAGCTTAATACGCTTTTGTTCAAGCGATTCAATGTACGGACATTTATAGTTACGATGCATCGTAATGTCACCTAATAACGGGTTGCAAACTGTCCCGACTTACACTACCAATTATGTAAGTACATCATCTACTATAATAAAACACTAACTTATTTTCTCTAACTAAGCACAATAAAATCTTAAATAGGGTTGGTATGTTTAATTTGTACCATTCACTTTTTTACGATTTGTTGAAGAGGTGCAGAAGGGGTAAAACGTTACGTGTGGGGAGGTGATAGAGCTACTAAGTGCGACAGTCGAAGCACCCACCGGCACGCATCTCTACGATAGCTTTAGTACTCCCCAATTGCACATGGTTAATTCACACTTTATGGCTATGGTTTTTACATGTACCAGTCAGATTTATTATAAGAAATTCATGTTATGTATAAAAACTTAAGACATAGTGATTGAAGTCGTAAAATTAGGTACCAATATAAAAGAAATCTGGTCAAAAGTTAGCCCAATCTAGATTTTCAGTTCAATAAATATTATGAAGATTTTGTAATAAAGTTTATTTGCCTAAAATTCTGCGCTTTAAAAACTTGAAATCCTCTTCATTTAACAATACGAAATAAATTACACCAATTATCGAATAGTTAGTTAACAGCCGTTAGGCCAAAACCGCAGAAATTCAAAGAAAGTGGACTTCCTGGTTACCTAGTCGTTAAATTTCCGCACTTTAGCAACCATTTAACATCTGGTAATCTAATTCCGAGGGATATTGTCTCGAGAGGAATTTAGGAAGCGCATTCTTCAGGCAGACTTTAATAACGTGTCTGCGTTTTCCAGATGCCAACACCAGTATTAAAATTGTGCGGTAGGTTTATGTGAGAAATATCTACAACGAGCACAAACTATAATCTAGGATATTGGCAGGTACTGTACCTACAGCAATATCACTTTGAATCATCGATGACTTATTAGATGATAAGTAAAGGCATTAGTCAAGCATATTATTCCAATTAATAACCACAAAGATCGAGGGATATCGCCAGACGTATCTGCCCATTCTTATGATGTATGGAAGAAAACATTTTGAGGACCGCGCGATACGTCATCGATTTCATTATCGCTTGTCATAATAAATCAAATAGGTAGAGATTTGGTTTCGGCAAATGCTCACAAATTGAAGCCGTTCAAGCTCGGTATAATTTGCCCTTACCCTACAAAAACTGAATAATTTGTTCAAGTGGCATCGATACCTACTACTTACCTGATCACCGCCGAGATAAACGCATTGCAATGTCTATAGTTAAAGATAAACAAACTCCTTTAACTACCTAACTAACTGCATCGAGACGGCGTACTGACTTTAACTACTTCGTTTTTTGGGATTTTCTCACTGGACCTGAGACTTCTTTCAATACGATTCATCATGTAAACACAACTTGTATGTTACTTGCGCTTAATACACGTCTTTTTGGAAGAGATTCTCGTTGAGCAAATAAATGTAGGTAGGAGTGGTGTTGTAAATCGCATTACAAGTGAAGTGGCTTGGAGTCGCTGACAGCCTCCTGAATTTAAGTCCATTTGAAGGATCATTAACGAACACCGATGCCTCGTGCACTGTAATAAACTGTGACCACGGTGTGTAATAAAGAACTACAGGTAATAATAACAGTCGTACCTATATACACAATTTGTACAACACGAGCGTTATAAATTATATCATATAAAACTAAGGATTCAAACCATAATTTAAACAGAAATTACAGTACGGGTAAGATGTCCGAGGGATTCGTATTTTCGATCATGAAAAAAATATATGAGGATAATTTGGACCGACAATTCAAAACTTAAAATGAAGTGATTTTTTAAATATTTTACCAGGGTTAAAAATTAGGTAGAAGGTTGAAGATTTGGGTTAATTGGAATGTTTCATGTGTATAATTGAAAGAAGGAGAATGCGTGCATAGCATTACCGTGTGTACGGTGGGTGGGCTGAGTCGCATCTCCAAAAATGACTTAGGTCGTAACTATCACTCCGTAGCTCTCAAATATACAAACAATTATCCTTGAAGCGTAAACGAGCAATTTAAGAATGTAATAAACGTCTTGTTTATAGAGACACGTTCGTGCCACGGTCCATTTAGAAGCTTATATAAATGTATATTAACACATTAATAAATTTGGGCAACTCAAGGTGGGCCTTTTCAATGAAATATTATAAGGAAAAGAATACAAATAGTGCCTATATTCATTCGAATTATTTCAGATTGCATTTTTTTTTCAGAAATCAAGATGTAGAAAGTTACGATATATCTGAGCATAAATCAATTCTAACCATTTTTTCTGGTTGTAAATTGCGGTAAGTAATTTCTATGGAATAAATCATCAGTGAATGTTGATTAGCAATAATTAGTATATCGGGTACATGCATATGCCGACAGCAAGCTTTTCGCATCGACTGATTTTTGCAATGTATGCTCTTATTAATGGTGTGGCACTGCAAGAAGAAAGAAGAACTAACTAGGTAATCACAAAGGCAAGACGTACGCAGCACTCACAGTCCGGTTTGTGTTGAGAGACCAATAATAATAATGAGAGGTTAGATTGAAGCAGCATGATGACCAGTGTGTCTCCAGACCTGATCATGAAGCTGTGAAAGCAAGCAATGACTTCTTTAGAGGTGAACCTAGCGCCCTTTTCCCAATACTATAAAGAAAAGAAGGAGAGTTTCATTGGATGATCAGGTCAGATGATTGAGGAGGAGAATGGAAGAGGAGGGAGTTTTGTGTTGGTTTAGAAGACTCCTCCTACTTTCAAGATGATTATGGCTGCACGTTAGATATATACTGAACGGAGAGAGAGCTGCATAGTCAGGTGATTAGAGAGGTCTGGATCTAAACACAAGGCATGGGCTCGGAAGGTGCCAATTAACACCTCGTTTCGACCGATCCACGGTGTAGCTCGACACACAACCATTAGCATTTGCCTTGGGGCTGAATCAGGGTGGTGTGGTGAACCACTCTACGCATCAGGGGTTACCACAACCTGCAACACTACCGCCACACTCTCCCATGTTCTGCAACCTGGTCCGCTCTGAGAGCGACTGTCCGCTAAAACTACAATCATACTTCGGATGGGCACTAATCTGCGAAATTATTGTAATAAAATTGTTATTTCTGCTGAGATAGTTTAGGGCGCTTTGTGGATTTATGAGAGGATTCAGAAAAACAAATATATCATTAGCGGTTAGCTAGGCTAGTATTTGAAGAGACGCTTCAGCTATTTGCAGTCCACAATTGGACATCAGATGAATGGTACAAATCACTCACATTTGTGATATTATGACATTTTCTAGAAGGTATTTTCCATTGAATGACAACTTCTTTGAACATTTAAAAAAAATTCCAGGAATTTGGAGATTAAAAAAGGAATTTTTTTTTTTTATCTTGAATACCTAGTTAGAATTGTGAGAACCTAGTTAGGTTTTGTTAAAAATGGTAGTTATTAAAAGTCATTTGGTGTACACTAGGGTAATACATTTATATTCGGATTTAAATGGTACCCAGTACTTGTACCTCTAAGATGATGACAAGATGAAACTTTAACATATTTAAGATTACAGTATTTATATAAAGTGGTAGGGGCACATGAAGGGCAGTAATATACAGTTACCTATGACGAAAAAAAGAGATATATTATAATATAGATATAATGTACGAGCGGTTTAAGAAACTTATAAGATTTATAGTTTGAAAAAGGGTTGATATAACAAATTACATAAATTGAAGATAGTTTATCACTTCAGTTTTAAAGTTTTAAAAATGGTGCATTTTTTTTTTGGTTACAAGATTAAGCCATTATGTAGGGACTAATTTTTTTAGATTTCTATCAGGTATTTTATAGGTTTATAGACACTGCAAATTAGCCTCCTTAGGAAATTACCTATAAGAAACATTATGCAAATCACTACAAGCTACTCATCATTATTATATATACTCTAGAGAAGAGAAGAGAAGAGAAGGTTTAGATTTAAAAACAAACCTGATGGAGAAAATTAGGTCCTCAGCTGTGTAATATTTTCATAGAAACTTCATATTATGGACACTTAGTAAGTTAATACTTATAAGCTATACAAATTACCATAATTAAAGTATAGAGAGAACGCTGTTACACCCTATATTAATATATACATTATTTAAAGAAAAAAATGGGAATATTGTATGATACGGCCATGTTTTTTAACGATAATTTGACCTATCATAATAGATGGTGGTATATAACAAGGAAAAAGAGTCACTGTGATGATGTACTATCAGAGAAAAGAGTCACTGTGATGATGTACTATCAGAGAAAAGAGTCACTGTGATGATGTACTATCAGAGAAAAGAGTCACTGTGATGATGTACTATCAGAGAAAAGAGTCACTGTGATGATGTACTATCAGAGAAAAGAGTCACTGTGATGATGTAATATCAGAGAAAAGAGTCACTGTGATGATGTACTATCAGAGAAAAGAGTCACTGTGATGATGTACTATCAGAGAAAAGAGTCACTGTGATGATGTACTATCAGAGAAAAGAGTCACTGTGATGATGTACTATCAGAGAAAAGAGTCACTGTGATGATGTACTATCAGAGAAAAGAGTCACTGTGATGATGTACTATCAGAGAAAAGAGTCACTGTGATGATGTACTGTCAGAGAAAAGAGTCACTGTGATGATGTACTACCAGAGAAAAGAGTCACTGTGATGATGTACTATCAGAGAAAAGAGTCACTGTGATGATGTACTATCAGAGAAAAGAGTCACTGTGATGATGTACTATCAGAGAAAAGAGTCACTGTGATGATGTACTATCAGAGAAAAGAGTCACTGTGATGATGTACTATCAGAGAAAAGAGTCACTGTGATGATGTACTATGAGAGAAAAGAGTCACTGTGATGATGTACTATGAGAGAAAAGAGTCACTGTGATGATGTACTATCAGAGAAAAGAGTCACTGTGATGATGTACTATCAGAGAAAAGAGTCACTGTGATGATGTACTATCAGAGAAAAGAGTCACCGTTTTGAAATTATTAAGTTGACTCATTTAACATGACTCATGTACTCACGCATACATCGTATGGAAGACTTTGGTCCGTAATGTGTTGCTACTTACCTGAAATAGAAAAAATGAAATTAGACAACAACATCTAGATCACTAGAAGTCAATTCAAAATAAAATAAAAATTTAAAGACATAACTATGCTCTTCCATTTGAAACCAAAATAAAGTGAATAAAGTACTGATGAAGTTACAGGTGAAATGATACACAACAACAATCATACCCTGGGCATAGAGCTGACCTTGTCTCAACTAGTATTACATCATAATAACATAATGTTTAACATATATAACCAAATCATTAATAGAAAATTAACAATAACTATCTTACTTTTCGAAAAGTAAACAAATTAAAAATAAAATCAATGGAAATAACGAATACAAAAACATTAAATTAAGTACACATTAAAAGCATCTGTTCCAATAGATAACTCTCATGTTTTTAATATATATTATTTATACAGGAAAAATCTTCACAATCATATTTATGTTTTATTTCCACTACAACACTTTTTTTCAAGCTGACTGTAAATCATATTATAGGGATTTTATAGTCGTGTTTATTTATGGGAGAGAATCTACCATTTATATCCGATTTAGCTACCAATTACCCAGTATAATCTCCGATAACCCGAAGAAAGACAGATGTGATGAAGGATATTTCTGTTTTCTATTTATTTAATTGCTTCCATCCGGTAAAACCCGTAAAACTCCAGGGAAAAAAATAGGGGAAACATATTAGGAAATAAATAAATCATATATAGGACAATGTTGAAGAAGAGATAAGAAGAGATAAGAAGAGATATGATGTGATATGAAGGGATATGAAGGGATATGAAGGGATATGAAGGGATATGATGGGATATGAAGGGATATGATGGGATATGAAGAGATATGAAGAGATAAGAAGGGATATGAAGAGATAAGAAGGGATATGAAGAGATAAGAAGGGATATGAAGAGATAAGAAGGGATATGAAGAGATAAGAAGGGATATGAAGAGATAAGAAGGGATATGAAGAGATAAGAAGGGATATGAAGAGATAAGAAGGGATATGAAGAGATAAGAAGGGATATGAAGAGATAAGAAGGGATATGAAGAGATATGAAGAGATATGAAGAGATTTCAAGACATGGGATGCATATTGAAGATCTTGACTTCATTTTAGTTTAATTATATTTATTGTAACTTGTATATTGTCAATGTTTGATTAATTTATTTTGCAATAGCATTTAATTTGGTGAGAGATCAAATAGCGTCTGGTAAATGGAAGCAACATCTCAATTTAAATGAGGGGAGGGAGGGGTATCTATTTAAAAAGAAAACACAGCGGTTCCACAGAAACAACATCTAATCCACGGATCAAAGGTTGTAGCTTGTTGTTGTAGTGGAATGGAAGAGACACTTTGCTCTGAGAGACATGGAGACATGACTACGTAATGAGACAGAGACACTGTAGATGAGACTAGGAGACACTGTATAAGAGACATGACTACGTAATGAGACAGAGACACTGTAGATGATGAGACACGGAGACACTGTAGATGATGATACACGGAGACACTGTAGATGATGAGACACGGAGACACTGTAGATGATGAGACACGGAGACACTGTAGATGATGAGACACGGAGACACTGTAGATGATGAGACACGGAGACACTGTAGATGATGAGACACGGAGACACTGAAGATGATGAGACACGGAGACACTGTAGATGATGAGACACGGAGACACTGTAGATGATGAGACACGAATACACTGTAGATGATGAGACACGGATACACTGTAGATGATGAGACACGGATACACTGTAGATGATGAGACACGGAGACACTGTAGATGATGAGACACGGAGACACTGTAGATGATGAGACACGGAGACACTGTAGATGATGAGACACGGAGACACTGTAGATGATGAGACACGGAGACGCTGTAGATGATGAGACACGGAGACACTGTAGATGATGAGACACGGAGACACTGTAGATGATGAGACACGGATACACTGTAGATGATGAGACACGGAGACACTGTAGATGATGAGACACGGAGACACTGTAGATGATGAGACACGGAGACGCTGTAGATGATATAAGGCCTGAAGGAGCTTACGTATTCTATCAATTTTTTAAAATAAAAATGCATTCCAATTTAAAAAAATCTAAACATGTTACTATTTTAACTTCCTTTATCTGAGAGTAGTTCAACTCTAACTTTTTCTATGAATGCAAACAAATCTCTGGAGAATTAAATAGCTGTGAATTATAAGGCACCCCTCCCCTCTCCACCCGTGGGACTTTTTGCCTCTTTACAATGGGCTAATAAAGACATCTCTGTGGGATGTAGACGTCACTGATCAATATTGTGACATCACTTAGGGATGCACCATGATTAAGGGATGCAGAGGGATACCCTGACTGATGGATGCAGATACCGTGGCTAAGGGATGCAGAGGGATGTACTGTGACTATGGGATGCAGAGTGGATACCCTGACTTAGGGATGCAGAGTGGATACCGTGACTAAAGGATACAGAGGGGATACCATGACTAAAGGATGAGAGATGCAGTGACTGAGAGATGCAGTGACTGAGAGATGCAGAGGGATACCGTGAATGAGGGATGCAGAAAAAACCCTAACTGAGGGATGCAGAGAGATGCCATAACTGATGGATGCAGGATTTTTAAAACAGTAATAGTTTTTATTGTTAACTGACAGTAAGTAATTTAAATTTTATTGAAAATTTTGATTAATTTGTAGAAGTTTAAACTCTATTTTCTTAATGTATTACAGATTTACCATTTTGAATGGTAGTTAATATTAATTTACCCATACAAAAAGCTATTGGCTACACGGTCTTTGTCTTCAAAGTCCCTTTTAAAGAGTTGTTTGTTTTCATTAAAAAGCTGCATCGAAATTAATACGTACGCGAGGGCAGTGATCTCCCATTCATACCTCGCAAAGAGGGGAAAAATCAGCACTGCTCAATGGGAACCTTCGGCCAAACAGGGATCACACTAAAAGCCCTCTTGGGTGAACAAAAGAGCACAAAGGAGCCCATGGGGATAAACAAAATGATAACAAGCAGTGAACAAGGGTGCCACGCTCGCCCTGCTAGGAACTAAGTAGCACAGTGAGGGTATGGAGCGGTAGACCGTGAAATTATCAACACTATTTTAAGAAACTTCCAATGTTGTGTACTGTAGTGTCTGTCAGTGAATATATTTATTGATTGTCAAATCTTTGGTTACTTAATTATATTCCACTAAGATAGATATGCTTCTGTGAATAAACCATACAATCATTAGCAATTCTTTTGTTGCATAACTTGCAATATTTTATACCAAAAAAATATTAATAGTCGCTAAATAGATTTTTATTTTATTATCAATTATTTTGTAATATAATTAAATTACCATAAAGAAATATTATGTTTTTGTAATAGAAATATTCGTTATGTAGTTAATATTACTATTTTCATATCCAATATACCCATAATAAGGGTATACTTTTTGGAACATATTCTATTATATGTAACTAACATATAGTTAGTTCATGCAAGGAAATACTAATTTACATATTGGGTGTTTTGTAGCCAGTATTTTAAGTGTTAATTATAGAAGCTGATAATAATGGACAAAAAATTGTATGGTGAGATTTTAGTTTTATCGTATAATGAAAATATGGGAAGAAATATATATTTTATTTTGAGTGTAATTTTTTTTCCACAAGTAATATAATGTGATTAGAAATATGCTAAAAGATCGTTTTTCTAAATTAAAAAAAAATTGAATTAAAAAAATTTAAAAATTCAAATAAAAAAAGTCGGATTTTAAAAATTCCGAATTCAGAAAAAAACATCAAAATGTAAAACAAATCAGATTACAAAAAGTATTTCTACTACAAACTTATATATAAAAATTGTGAAAAAATCTTCTTGAATATAGACCTAAATATTCACGGTGGCAACTCATTGAAAAGCACACAACTTTTTCCTCCATAATGGCTCTTCAGAGGAGTAATACGGTGGAACTAATGAAATGGGGGGTAAAGGGGGGGGGGGGGGGGGTACGACAATGGTCCTTAAAATCAATTGAACTGAAAAATTCTAAATGAAAAGAAGAAATTGGATGAAGAAAAAGAGACGGTAGGAGAGATTTTAAACTGGGAGTTAAAGGGAAACGAAGACCACGATGCCACGGTCTTGAAATAAACCGTCCGTAAGTATTTAATTTATATACCTAGGTGGTGATTTATATGAGGAGAATATACCTAGCTGAATAAAGTATAACAAAATTGTATCTTAATAATTAATTAAGGTTTATAACGTCTGTTTCAGAACCAAAGGCCATATCGGTGTAGTCAAAAGGTAATTAAATACTATGGACTGGAAGAAGCAGTCAGAAAGCAAATTAGCTCCATGAACAAAGACACCACCAGTCGGTGACAATGCTCATGTATGCAGAAAAGCTATTCCGTGAATGCAAGCAACAATAAATCAATATAGATTAGCTTTTTATTTCTGATGATGAAAAAGGTATATCTATAATTCAAAGAAATAAAACTTGTTTCGAACTAAAACGCTTCTAACATTTAAAAACATTAGGAAACTCTCAATAATCTGCTCTAATTTCAGTCCAATCCGGTTATTCTCAATCATCCCTAATAAAAATAATGAATCCCAGAAAGTTCATTTACTATTTAGAACCTAAATCATTCCTAATAACAATAATGAACCACCGAACGTTAATTTACTATTTAGACCATTCAACTTTACGAGAGGAGTATTTAAAGAGTCCGCTGACCATACGTCTTACCCTCCAAAGAAGCCAAGCTGTTCGCTGACATCCGAATAAACATATCACTGCTAATCAGAGTGTGCTGACAATGGCCGAAGACCCTATCAATGGGTGATCTTATGCGAAAGAATCGATAGCCCAGAACATGACAGCTGCACATGCCACGCTCCAGGTTTTAATTCTCAAAATGCGAGTAGGTAGTACCTAGGTAGTGTTTTAGGAGCTAGTGTAATTAATGGCAATTATTTATTTAGGCATTCGTCTTCATGGTATTTTTTTTATGGTTATCACTTAAAGAAGATTTTGTGAATATCCACCAATGGACTACTTTTATGAAATAAATTACCGTACGGAATATTTCTTAAACCTCAATTTTACTCTTTAGGTAAATTGGTTAGTACCTACCTAGATTCTTTACGTAATAATGGCGCACGTATCTGAATGAAAAGAATAATAAATTTCAATATTATAAAGAAAATTACAGAAGTTGAATCTGAACTTAAATTATACAATACAAAAATCATCAGAAATGACCAGATCTTCTTAATGTATAAAACAGCCACTTTGCAAACCATGTCACCAAAATAGCCAGTTTGCAAGCCATGTCACCAAAACAGCCAGTTTGCAAACCACGCCACCAAAACAGCCAGTTTGCAAACCACGCCACCAAAACAGCCAGTTTGCAAACCATGCCACCAAAATAGCCAGTTTGCAAGCCATGCCACCAAAACAGCCAGTTTGCAAACCATGCCACCAAAACAGCCAGTTTGCAAACCATGCCACCAAAACAGCCAGTTTGCAAACCATGCCACATTTCCCCTCCATTCAGACCAAAGAATACAAAGCCAAACAATAGCAATGATGGCTTGTCCCACAAAAGATGCTCACCCTAACTGTAACATGAGATGAGTAAATTCATAACAGATTAATAATGCATTATACAGTGTGGTTCATTTGACTGGAGGTTATAAAAGGCGTTGAGGGGTGAAATAGACGTTAATGTGACTCTATAGAACGAGTGTGTCGGTATACAACTTGTTGCCTTTATTATTGCTAACATGTTGTTGAGGTTGTTGTTGTGATTGAATTTAGGAATTGCAGATGTTTTATGGGCTGTTCAAGGAGTTTTTTTTAGTTAAAAGTCAGGTTTAGGGTATGATTGTGTTACTAATTTATGAACTTGAAAAGAATGCCTACTTAATAATTTTGCATGAGTGATACACTTTATTTTTGTATTAAAAATACAGCGTAATAAATAAAATTAGTAACCGTTCAATAGTTATCAGTATTTATTGAATAATAATAATTAAAATTTTGATATTTATGTATGGGAGCAGTTTTCTAGAAAAAATATTTAACAAATGTGTACTACTTTAATTGAAATATTAGTGTTCAGTATGAAATATTAGATAGTTCTTTAAGATTATTTTGTGAGAAAAATTTTTTAATTTAAATTTGCAGAAACTCATTCACCCTCACTCTCATTGATTAATTACGAGTTATCGGACGGTTCCACATTTCCGATAATAATAAAAAAATGTAATATTTATTATTTAAATTTCATTACCATTGATATATGATAAAAAAAAATTAATTTAAGGAATTATTTTATTTTTTCATATATGATCGGAAATGTGGAACCGTCCGATAACTCGAGACGTACCTTTAATAGATTATTCAAGCGACATCAAAATTAAAATAACTCAAATTTCAATTTACTTAACAGTAACTAGTATCAGAATGTAGATCTAAATGTATCGCAACCAAATTTGCAAATGTTGCAAACCGAAAGGACACAGCATTCCTACCTAATTAAAGCCACCAATTAGTGCAAGGGAGGAGGTCTCTAATCCTCAAGTTGAACATGATGGACCCTTTCATCAGTGCGAGGGTTTGCTTTCAATCCCTGCCAACCCCATCCAAGCCCATTGAAGCCCTTTCATTAGCAGTGTTCACATAATATTAACAGCATTATTGATGTCTCGTGTGCTAGGGTGGCTGTGAAGGTTGTTATGGATTTAAAGTGATACGGACAGGGGTGACGGAGATTCAACTCTACGACCAATACTTCATTTGATGAACTAATTTGATGTAGGGAAAGTTACGAGTTGAACGGACAGTTCCCTATTTTCGAACGTGAAAAAAATTACGTAATTTAACGTTTTAACTCGTTATTTTAACTGGTATCCATGATACCTGCAGGTAGCTATCATGGATACCAATTTAAATATTTGAAAATGGCAATAAGGTGGAATTGTTTTATTTCAATAAAAGCACTATGTTGCAATAAAATTCTCTTAGCTTTAGTTCTAACAAATGATTCATATTCATATCACAAAATAGGAATAAACACTAAGCACAAAGTCAATGGTTCCAGACTATTGTTTGAATAGGGTCACACATACATAATTAGGCGAGACAATACTTACCCAATCATATATTTGTTCTCCAATGAGTTAGGTATAGGCACGATAAACTATCTGTAAAACTATTCCCACTTTGTAAAATCTAAGAAATTCAAAATAGTATAACCACTGCTATATAGATCGTATTGAAAAATGAAGCTTGCAAAAACTTTATCGGAATAACGCATGTTCTTCTAAAATGGCCACCATCATTATACTTGTTATCTCAAATTCTAAGAATTAAGATTCTTTTCAGGTATACCCTAGGACATCTAAATCCTACAGAGTACTCCACACAAGTCAAACATCCTTTAAAGTTATTCTCCTGCTAATCAAAAACAATTAGTTGGTTATTTACAGCGGAGACGAAATTAGGGATGCTCGCTACGCCGTTTCATGTGACCAGCGCCAAGACGTGACGATCCTTCCAACTAGGCACAACTAGGTATAACTAGGTACATCTCCCTAGGAATCATCGCCTTTGTTTGATATCTTTTTAAATCTTCATAGAGAATAACCGTATAAACTTTAAGAACTCCTCCAATTAGGCGGTCGCTTACGAATGATGGGACATGGAAGATAGGTTCTATGACTACCGTATAGGTTCTGTTGACCAAACAAACTTAAAGGTTGCCTCAGGCAGTTAAAACTCTTTCTCCTCTTCAAGTATGAATGGTTTTAGTATCGATTTATTGGTTTTATCTGAAATTAGAATAGGTCTACCTAATTAGAAAAATGAAATAGACGATTGTCGGATTTAGATGGGGGATATCATCTTCGACGAAATCAATATTTATCATCACTTAAAAACACTTTTGGTCCATCCATCGTCTTTCGTCGGAAAGACGAAAATTATGATATTTTAAGATAAAACACTATAGATAATATTGCAATCGGCTTTTACATATGATATCCCGATAAAATATTTTAGATATGATTAATTGAAATCAAAAATTGATTTAAAAGAAACAAAAGAAGAAAGCAGTAGAGTTTAATAAGATTTTTGTAATCATGCATACAAATATAACCAATTGATAATATCAAGCATTAATTTTTTCTATATATTGACTTATAAAATGAACCCCAGAAGAAGATTTTTGAAAAGTCACTCCGTTGGTAGCGGCGGCAATCAATGAAAGTAAACAGCGCGAGTCTTGCCGTCAAATCACCAGCTTCGCAATATCGAAAAGAACACCTATTTAACTTTTTATAATTTCTAGAGCAAAGAGAAAGGGTTGGGGGGAGAAATGGAGATGAGGGGAGAGATGCCAACTGTGGCATAAAAGAGGGGACAAATCAGGCAGGCTATAGGTGGTGACGGCGAATTCATGAAAAAGGACTCATTGATATTTTAGACGCTAGTCAAACAAAATTAATAGAATAAACATGAATTCAAATCTGATTAGTAAATTTTTATTGACTTTTTAGAATCTACTGTGAAATAGTTCCTATTACATATGTGAAAGGGTACTAGGTAGGGTTGCAACATGTGAAAAATAATTCATCTTTGAATCTGAATTGCTATGTTTGAAATCACTCGTCGTTTCTTATTTAAAAGAAATAATAATGGAAAGTTTGACCTTTGCAGCATATGCTTGGAAGAAAATTTCCATATATAATTCTGAGTTATTAATATCACAAAATGTGAGTAGGAAAAAAAAAATCTAAAATTAAAAAATCATAGCCAAATGTCAGCCCTAGCCAAATGTCAGCCAAGTTTCAGCCCTAGCCAAATGTCAGCCAAGTTTCAGCCCTAGCCTAGTATCAGCCCTAGCCAAGTATCAGCCCTAGCCAAGTATCAGCCCTAGCCAAGTATCAGCCCTAGCCAAGTATCAGCCCTAGCCAAGTATCAGCCAAGTCTCAACCCTAGCCAAGTGTCAGCCCTAGCCAAATGTCAGCCAAGTTTCAGCCCTAGCCAAGTGTCAGCCCTAGCCAAGTGTCAGCCAAGTCTCAGCCCGAGCCAAGTCTCAGCCCGAGCCAAGTTTCAGCCCTAGCCAAGTATCAGCCAAGTCTCAGCCCTAGCCAAGTATCAACCAAGTCTTAGCCCTAGCCAAGTCTCAGCCAGCCAAGTCTCAGCCCTAGCCAAGTATCAGCCAAGTCTCAGCCCTAGCCAAGTATCAGCCAAGTCTCAGCCCTAGCCAAGTATCAGCCAAGTCTCAGCCCTAGCCAAGTGTCAGCCAAGTCTCAACCCAAGTCAAGTCTCAGTCCTAGCCAAGCCCTAGCCAAAGCCAATTCTAGCCAAGAGTGAGTCAAAGAGTGACAGTATGAGCGTAATGTCGCAATCATGGGATGAAGATGAAGTTGTCGATAGCAACTGAAAATCCGTACATAATTACAGGGCAACACAAAATGAAAGGATGGCACTGTAAGTCAAGATCTGACCGTGGGAAAAAAATTAATACTTTTTTTATCACCCAACTCTTACTATTGTAGTGTATCAACAGTATGAAAGAAAAAAGGTAGGATATATTATTAACCGAGTTAAAATTATAATATACCTTTGATATAATAAGGGAAATAAAATGCGAGAATTTTTAAAGAAAACACTTATCTAAAAGACTATACCAATAATATAAATGAAGAAAATAGTATATATTATTATCTAAATTAATAGTATACTTTACCTTAGATATAAAAGTAAAATAATTATAGAAAATACCAAGATATTTTTCTGAATTATCGAAATGTTAAGGCCAAGGTATTCTCTAGGAGGTGCGTTATCAATGTTCATCGAATGTGGCACAGAACATCTTTTAGCTTAAAAAAGTACAGAGGGGGAAACATATGTACGTACCATCACTACAATATATTGTGTGAACTTTTATTAATGTTAATTAGAAACAAATATTAACACGATTAAGTGAATTAAAGTTGTACTATATTAATGACTAGGGTAAGTTACGAATTATTGGACAGTTATTAGCAGGGTTGTGACAATATGCTCTTAAAATCATAGATCCCGAAAGTATTATAGCCGGAGAGAATTAAAGAGTATTGAATGGTTCTACACCAGCGTTATATAGTATTCGATACCATTTCATTTCGTCTGTGATATTCTTAAGATCTATGATTTAAAATGCATATTGTCACAACCCTACTTATTAGTATTTGATCATACAAGAAAAAAAGCATAAAATATTATTTTTTAACTGATTGTTTCAATTAGTATCCATGATACCTGAAGGTATCATGGATACTAATTAAAACAAATATTAATTTTAATGCTTTTTTCTTGAATGATCAAATACTAATAACTGTCCAATAATTCGTAACTTACCCTAGTCATTCATATAGTACAACTTTAATTAACAAACTGTATAATTTTTATGCGGATGTTATTCCTGAAAAATTTCAATACGTAAAAATAATTTAAAAAAACTTTCTTAAAAGAAAATTCATGGAAATAATCCTAAAAAAGTAATGCAAAAGAAATTCAATTTACTAAACATAAAAAGTATTGTAAATAATAAATAATTAATGTGAAGCATTTCTTAATGAGGGCTATTATTGAGTACATTGTAGGTATTATAATAACAGAAAAAAAGGGAAGTCTAGGAGGGATTATTCCCCTCGTGGGCTCCGTAAGCCGAAATTAAAGAGTCCGTCCATTACGGTAGACGCTAGGGATATTAAATCTAATGATATTTGTTATTACGTGTATTGTTATGGATAAAGAATACCGGTATTGTTATGGGGATATTAAATCTACTGATATTTGTTATTACGTGTATTGTTATGAATAAAGAATACCGGTATTGTTATGGGGATATTAAATCTACTGATATTTGTTATTACGTGTATTGTTATGGATAAAGAATAAAGGTATTGTTATGGGGATATTAAATCTAATGATATTTGTTATGGTAAAGATTAATGGTATTGTTATATGGATAAAAATAATAAATTTATTTATTAGGGGTTTAACGTCTGCTTCGAAACCAAAGGCCATATCGCTGAAGTAAAAAGGAAAGTAAATACAAGGGACTGTAAGAAGCAGTCAGAAAGGAAAATGACTCCATGAACAAAGTCATTGGGAGACAATGCTCATGGATGCAGAAAATCTACTCTGAGACTGCAGTCATCAAGGAATGTTACAGATGAGCATTTAATTTAGTTGGTGGATACCAACTGAAATAAATAATAAATATATTGTTTTTGTCTTAAATGATTCAAAAATATTGTTGAAAAAGTAGGAGGAGCTTAACAAAAATCTGGTGGACAGACTTTAAAAACCCTACGAGTGTACGGCCCTTAGAACTAGAAACAGTAGTGCCTACCTGTCCAATTGCTAATAGATTCAGAATGCGTTTCTCAGTTGATTTTATCAGGATGACTTCACTAAAATCGAACCACCAGAAGTGTACTGGTAGCTAATGCTTTCATCCATTGATAATAATCTTCTAAAGTAACGTTAAGAACCAATTAATTTCACATTCGATACAAGAGCTTCAAGGTACAGTCGAAGAAATGTGTTGGTGATGATTTTTTTTCAGATTACTAATTATTTCATATTAGCAAAAATATATTTTACTAATTGTAATGTTTGTAGATATTTTAAAATTGGTATGGGTGAATGACGATAAATTTGTAAGATTTGAAAATAATAGAAAATTATACAACTGTGATTCGTGAAATTAGCATCATGCCGAGACTTTTTCTCTGATAGTACATCATCACAGTGACTCTTTTCTCTGATAGTACATCATCACAGTGACTCTTTTCTCTGATAGTACATCACCACAGTGACTCTTTTTTCTGATAGTACATCATCACAGTGACTCTTTTCTCTGGTAGTACATCACCACAGTGACTCTTTTCTCTGATAGAACAAGCATGTTCAAATAAGGGACTTCCGAGATGAAGACGAAAATACTTTATTCCCCAAAGAGATTACTAGCTTTATTTCTTCTACATTTTAAAAATGATAAACAAATTCAGTAGCATTATATCATAAATAAAATATTGAGACGAACAACAATACCATATATTACCGGAAGTTGTCTATATCCAATACGGCGAAATCTCGACTCCAAATACGTAATTTCCGATATCGATTACCGAAAGAATCCATTCTTCCAAAACTCCTTTCCGAATTTATCAGAAAAGTTATATTTGTAGCATAAAGTAGATTGAATCACACGCAGAATATGAAAGATGGAGGAGTGTATTTATATAATGGATATAATTATTGGTGCCTATTGATTTAAATAACTGAGCAGGTAATACATAGGTTGCAATTGATTATTGATGGATTCAGTATATAATGTAAGTTTAATTAAATATAATAAACCAAGAAGGGTAAAGAGAGTGTTATTTCTCTAATATAGCGAAATCACTAGAATATATAAGTTGCGGTCTCGTGAGCAAAGTAATTAAGATGATAGTCTGCTTGTAACAATCACCCCCTAGCAAGCTAATCGAAAGCGACATCCAAGCCATAATATAGGAACTAGCTACCTAAATAGCCACACGTCAGATGCGTACAAAAACAACCGGGACAAAAATAGGATAACACCACTTCCCTCCTATCGCTATTCTTCCAATCATTATTAAGCTACAAATGAGCACACAAGCGCCTCTCCCGAACACGCAACCTGTCGCCTCGAATCCATGTCACGAACGGCGTCGAACGTTCACGTGGCGGCGTGAGTTGCAGCATGAGTTGCGGACAGTGCGTGGGAGACAACCCTCCGTATGACAACAATTCTTGCACCAAACTAGAAAGAAGACTACAGATCTACTATACATGGCTACGTCACTACAATAAATAAAACGTATTACATAGACTGCCCTTGAAAATACTGCTCATCAGCCCTCAATTTTATCTTTTTTTATATGTACTTGCAATATTTATCCGAAGATTCTTATTGTAAGTGATCATACACTGAATGAATGATAACTATCTAATATCGTATTAGTTGACTAAGTTCAGTAGTCGCTATGTGGAGGATCGATGTGATCAGTTAGGGTAGTTACAGTCATTGAGTTGAAATAACGGTGATAATTTGAATTCGGTCATGCAGCCTTGATTGAATGCTTACCTATCGATTACTTTATTGCAAGGTGTATGTATGGAAGTCACATTTACTATAAATGAGATTGGTATGGGTGTCTATGGTGATAATAACAGTACCTGACTACTCTATCAAAATTATATGACTACGTGAAAGCTATACGCGGAAAATTGTCCAGCTTTTATTTCTATTGGATAGCTAATATAATAACCAAGTTTTTAGATATTATAAAGTTTCATTTAAATGGAAATGACTAAGATATTTAGATATTATGAAATTTCATTTACAATTAATGATATTTCAACATCCAATAGATATAACAAAAGTCTTTCTTAGCCTCAAAACCATTCCGGCCACCTACTCTAAAATACATTTGCTCACAATTGCAGCGAAGATGTAACTTAAAATAACGAGATCCGTTCAAACTTCAGTGACAGGATAGAAGAATATAGAAGAAACTCTCCTTTATTCTCATAAGGCATATATTCAAAGAAAAGCCTTTCCACCAGAATAAAAAGATGACTCGGCATCTTTTCACGGCGAGGCTACTGAAAGAAGCTGAGTAAATAGCTCTTGGAGAGATCATCATCATCTTGGTTAACTAGGTTGCTACCTACCTACCTATGGCATACCTAGTCATCCTAGTTAACTAGGAAATGAAGGAGCACGATGTTTATCACCTTTTTAATGACAGTGATATAATGGATGCGCTTTATCACGCCATTAATCTGGGAATGCATTGAATGCGTAAAATTAAAAACAATTATCCAGTGCTACCTACCTAAGTCACTTGGTACGAACCACAGACTCGACATTGATAAATTCAGCGGTGGTTGTTCCTTTTTACACTTCCCAGAATGAAAGTCATTATATATTTTATAAAAAAAGAGTACTACAATATATTAGTAAATTTTGCTGTGTAAATTATTGCAATTGTAAAAGAAAAATGGAAAGGTATGAAGTAAATCCATATTTTTTAGCTCAGGTGACTATATAGGCATTAAATCTTTGCGTTTTGTGAACAAATGAAAGTCATTGTACACATTTAATACACGGTAAAGTAAACAAAGATAAGTTTGAAGAATCGTCATGCATCTTGTGGATCCATCTCAATTGTAGATCCAAACTGCTCACAAAGTTTGTTCGACTGTCTTGATGTTTGCACTCAACTGATACATTTACAGGATTGGAGCAAACAAACGCTACCTACATCGCTACTAGGCATCTTACGATACCTAGATCGCTACTAGGCATCTTACGATACCTAGATCGCTACTAGGCATCTTACGATACCTACATCGCTACTAGGCATCTTACGATACCTAGATTTCTACTAGGCATCTTACGATACCTACATCGCTACTAGGCATCTTACGATACCTACATCGCTACTAGGCATCTTACGATACCTACATCGCTACTAGGCATCTTACGATACCTACATCGCTACTAGGCATCTTACGATACCTACATCGCTACTAGGCATCTTACGATACCTACATCGCTACTAGGCATCTTACGATACCTAGATTTCTACTAGGCATCTTAGGATACCTAAATTCTACTAGGCATCTTAGGATACCTAAATTCTACTAGGCATTTTACGATACCTAGATTTCTACTAGGCATCATAGTTCTACAATTCTAGAAATGGTTTAGTTAGACTAATACAATTAGAGTAGAACTGGTAAAGCTATGAAGGAATGAAAATATTTCAACATTGAAGATATATAAACTTTTTGAGCTGAAAGAATATGACGGCAAGTGGTACGGACATTTTTAAGATCTATTTTTAAAGATCTGATTTAATTTACTCACGTTTTCAAGATCTGTACGAAGATTCTGTTTAAAGACACTTACCTGAAAAGAAAAAACGGGATTTATTTATTTTTAATTCATAAAAGTTAGACATAATGTACTATATTAATAAACTGTTAATCAATAATGAGAATCAGGAAGATATCTGAAAAAGGAGTACCTAGATTTATAAGATAATTATCTATTTGAATTAACGTATTTCAATGTTCAGCTACGACTAGTTCACTCAAATTCAAAAATAGATTTTCTACTGTAGGATGCCCCGTTCCCCCCACCCTTCTCCCACCCACCTCCACCACCCAGGGTGTTCTAATCAATGGTGCACATCTGAGACTCTGTTCTGGTTACTTTGTAATTAACACCATTACAAGTGTAAGGGGATTAGGCGCAGGAATTACTGGGATTTGCATAGATCACAGGAGTAAATAAAGCTAATTTAGTTATGTGTTCTGGCACCTGGTACAGTGGAAAATTATTCTTCGGTAACAGGGGATAGAGTTGCAGTGTTACTGTATTGCAACACTCTGTTAAACAGTTCAGTGATTGCAAATAGGATTTACAATGTTACGGTTTAGGATTGCAGGCTCTGGATTTTTGTTACAGGATTTCAGTTACAGGATTTAAGATACAGATGATTTTCGTTACAAATGATTTTCGTTACAGATGATTTTCGTTACAGATGATTTTCGTTACAGATGATTTTCGTTACAGATGATTTTCGTTACAGATGATTTTTGTTACAGATGATTTTTGTTACAGATGATTTTCGTTACAGATGATTTTTGTTAGAGATGATTTTCGTTACAGATGATTTTCGTTACAGATGATTTTCGTTACAGATGATTTTCGTTACAGATGATTTTCGTTACAGATGATTTTCGTTACAGATGATTTTTGTTACAGATGATTTTTGTTACAGATGATTTTTGTTACAGATGATTTTTGTTACAGATGATTTTTGTTACAGATGATTTTTGTTACAGATGATTTTTGTTACAGATGATTTTTGTTACAGATGATTTTTGTTACAGATGATTTTTGTTACAGATGATTTTCGTTACAGATGATTTTCGTTACAGATGATTTTCGTTACAGATGATTTTTGTTACAGATGATTTTCGTTACAGATGATTTTCGTTACAGATGATTTTTGTTACAGATGATTTTTGTTACAGATGATTTTCGTTACAGATGATTTTCGTTACAGATGATTTTTGTTACAGATGATTTTCGTTACAGATGATTTTCGTTACAGATGATTTTCGTTACAGATGATTTTTGTTACAGATGATTTTTGTTACAGGACTTCAGTTTCAAGAATTCAAATTCAGAATTTTAAAGTTCAAATTTTCAGCTTTGACATAATTGTTCATAAATCGATAAGAATGTTCTGAAACACTTTTTGGTTTCGGTTTTAATTTTCTTCAAAGCAATTTTTTAATAAATTTTAGATATGAAATATATAAAAGATAGTAACCAAATTTAGTAGAATTAGTTACTTTTAATTAAAAAAAGACTGTAGTTTAAATTTTGTGAACAGTGAACAACTGAACATGAACATTCTACATATCTATTAAGCTGATTCCATATGTAGATTTTCATGAAAGGTGAAATTATTAAAATATACGATCGTTAAATATAGAATTCAGTTGACAAGAAGAACGAGTGTTGGCTGGATCATTAATATCGCGCATTCCCTAACAAGCCTAATCACTTAGTTGTGCGAATGTGGTCTGAGAGACCCTAATGGTTGGCACAAGAACAGTCAAGGGCTGGAACAGCGGGATACGATATTTACAGAGGCCTCAATCAGGGTAAACTCCCCCACCAGCCAATTGTATCACTGATTGGATCAATTAGTTTGTTACCTACAGCATTAAACTCTAAAGAGGTTGTCCTCGGGCGATACGACCGTGCAGACAAATATGCCACCACCGCAGCGGCGGCGGCGACGCTTGCGATCCTAGCGGGCGTATACATGAGCGAATGTGTCCCTTCTTTCGGATATTGGCAAGGGAGAGGATGAAAAAATAGCCCGAAAAGCTCCAGCCAGGGAACATCAAAAGGAGGATTTAAATTTGGGAATTACTGTTCAACTTTTTTGTTTCGGGAATAGTCGAGTGGATGTTTTTAGTTCTTTTTATTTAGGTCGAGTATTGCCTTTTAGAATATAATAAACTAGAGTATGTATATATGTAATATATACAAATTATGAAATATGAAAAAAAAAATTATATAGATTTAATATTAGTATTAATAAAGTTGATGAAATATTCAATAATTTGGTTATTACTCAAATAATAATCGTGAATCATTTAAAAATAGAATGAAACCTATTCACCATTAAAGCTTAAAATTATTGAGAAATTAGTAGGAGCTCTTACGAAGAATGCATGTCATTTGCAATAGATTTTAGGTTTTCAATTGATTTATTACGCTGGGAGGGACATGCGACAAATATCCCATTAGGTTGGTTCAATCCTCAGCCTGTCCTCGGGCACTATAGAGGATAGTTAAAGAGGTTAGCTATTTAGGAATTATAATCAGAGAGAATGAGGATAAATAAACCAACCTAACTAGTATTTACTAATGAAATGACATTAGAAAATGTGAAGAAAATATAGAGTAGCTGTCAAGTGATTGGAGGGTTGAACATTTTCGGAAACACAAGGAAAAATATTATTATTATTATTTAACTTATTCTAATTGGTCTCAATGATACCTGCATGTATCATGGATACCAGTTAAAGTAAAAGTTTAATAATTATATATTTTTTTCTTATTAGATCGAAAATGTGGAAAATCCGATAACACGAATTTTGCCCCTACATTCATTGCGTCAACTATTGGCTAAAAAATTAATTTAAATATGAAGAAAAATTCATATTAGTGTAGATATCATACAAGATATCTAAAGAAATCTTTATCATACAAGAAAACGATGAATAAAACTATTTATCAAAGCATGAAAAAAAAATATAAACATAAGAACATTCAAAGAGAATAACTTCAACCAATCGAATTAAAAAGAAAAGTCCTAAAAGCTTATAGCTAATTTGCTCACTATACCAGCAGCTTCAATTCAACAATTACCTCAGTAAAGTTATCTTTGGGTAAAATGTTCCAGTGGGTTCGTGATCCGTAGTGTGGCTATCGGAAGATAATCTTCTATGTGAACGCTAATGGAAAAATCTGTGACTTAGGGCGTGATAAAAAGAAAACATATTGGTACCTAAGTGAACACCTAGACAGAGTGAACATATCTAATATGATTTGCGTGTCTACAGGCCTCTGTCTACAGTGTCTACAGGCCTCACCATCTACAGTGTCTACAGGCCTCACCATCTATACAGTGTCTACATGCCTCATCATCTACAGTGTCTACATGCCTCATCATCTACAGTGTCTACAAGCCTCACCATCTACAGTGTCTACAAGCCTCACCATCTACAGTGTCTACAAGCCTCACCATCTACAGTGTCTACAAGCCTCACCATCTACAGTGTCTACAGGCCTCACCATCTACAGTGTCTACAGGCCTCACCATCTACAGTGTCTACAGGCCTCACCATCTACAGTGTCTACAGGCCTCACCATCTACAGTGTCTACAGGCCTCACCATCTACAGTGTCTACAGGCCTCACCATCTACAGTGTCTACAGGCCTCACCATCTACAGTGTCTACAGGCCTCACCATCTACAGTGTCTACAGGCCTTACCATCTAGAGTGTCTACAGGCCTCACTATCTACAGTGTCTACAGGCCTCACTATCTACAGTGTCTACAGGCCTCACTATCTACAGTGTCTACAGGCCTCACCATCTACAGTATCTATCTTCACCATCATTATACAGTACCTCAAAATCAATTTCATTATCTCCAAATTTCAATCTACCCATATTTTTAACGGCACACTTTCCAGTTCTTTATAGAGGGACTTTTATACCCCAAATCTATGGGTAAAATGGTCTTTTAATGACGAATCATGGCGAGATCATAGTTTTAATGGGTCCTCACACCGCAAAGTGTGGTGGCTCTGTGGAAAAGTGAATACAGTTCCAATGTTACGGTCTGACGTGGCACTATATAAAGTATATATACTCGGTCATAAACTCCTACGACGAACAATAGGGACGAAACAATAAGATGATGGGGAATCTTCGGGCAAAGGCACATTATTTCTAAGATAATTGTACCAAATCATTGCACAGATTATTCGTAAACAAATTTCGTTTTAGGTAAATTGTTTATAATTTAATAATATGAAGTTTCATCATATATTTGATCTTATTTAATTTCTAATTTTTCAACAAGTTTTTTTTTTTCGTGCTTTTTATCCTGGAAAAAAATATTGATTGAGCTTTTCGGAAGGGTGGTTAAAGATGAAAACTATACTTCAACTCATTTAAAAAAAAAGTATATCACATGGAAAAAATAACATTATATACATTGATACGATAAAATAAAAACAACATTAGTAAATTGTACTCTAATATCAAATCAATTTATGAATAAGCAAAATTAGAACACTTGTAACTAACTAACTACACGTAGCTACTACAAACATACATTGCAGACCTAAAATTCTAGCACCATATAGAGTATTTTCTTTAGAGTTTAATGAAGCTAGCCACATATTAGCTGTTGGTTTAAGACCTGTAATCCCGTATTTATCACCTCGTATCTACGTATACACTATTTGCACATTTCTATTTGACGCTAGGTGCTTCTTAGCAATTTATCGAAGTAGGTAGCTATACACTCCGTGTCTGATGGAGCCTAACCAAGTCATAAAATGCAAATTAACTTGATAGCCAAGAAATTGGAGAATCTGGTCAATAATCAGGGCTAGAGCTGGGAAAGGAAGTTATGGTGGGGCCATAGAAGATTAAGAGAGAAGTTATGGTGGGGCCATCGAAGATTAAGAGAGAAGTCATGGTGGGGCCATCGAAGATTAAGAGAGAAGTCATGGTGGGGCCATCGAAGATTAGGAGAGAAGTTATGGTGGGGCCATCGAAGATTAGGAGAGAAAGTTATGTGGGGTCATAGAAGATTAAGAGAGAAGTCATGGTGGGGCCATAGAAGATTAAGAGAGAAGTTATGGTGGGGCCATAGAAGATTATGAGAGAAGTTATGGTGGGGCTATCGAAGATTAAGAGAGAAGTCATGGTGGGGCCATAGAAGATTAAGAGAGAAGTCATGGTGGGGCCATAGAAGATTAAGAGAGAAGTTATGGTGGGGCCATCGAAGATTAAGAGAGAAGTCATGGTGGGGCCATCGAAGATTAAGAGAGAAGTCATGGTGGGGCCATAGAACATTTAAAAGTGCCGACTCAATCTTCTATGGCCCCACAATTACTCCATTTAACGTTAAGTTCATATCTAATTTATCTACTATATAGTCATCAATAATGATATAAGACACCATTGCATTCACACCAATCAATTAGTTATAACAATACATTATAAATGTCACTTAAATAATAAATGTTTAGGTTAAATTACTGCAAATTCACAAAAGTTGTCACTATTTTCAACACCAGTAGTCGTTACCCCAATGTTGGGGTACTGTCCTAATATTGGGACAATATTATACAGTATAAGCCGATACACCATATCGGCTTATACTGACTGTATCGGCCTGTATAGCTCTGTGTAAAGTCTATGTACCTAGGCACACATAGGACAATTAGGTGGTAAAGGGTAAGCATGGCTACTATGTCACTAACTATGTTAAACAAACATAGACTTGGACAACAAAAGATTGGAGGAAGGAGTGGAAAATTACACGCTACTGATTTCGGTCACTATTGGTATTTGAAGCTTAAGTGTGCTATTTTGAGGTAAAGATATTGTGTTAATTGTGCTATTTTGAGGTAAAGATATTGTGTTAATTGTGCTACGTTTAGGGAAAAGATTAATTAAAATTAATTTATTGAAAAAAGGCTTATTCATGAACAATCATTATTGTACTTTCACAAATTATAATTAACTGTAGATGGAATATTTACTAAATGAAATTGATTATACATAAAAATTGCAAACGATATGAATTGTTAATATATAGAATTTGAGCAATGTACAATTGTACATATATATAATATATGTCATGTAAATTGAATAAGTCTTCTTCAATAGATATACACAATATTTAATCTGTAAAGTCAATTACTATTAAATAACACTGTAATTGAAATATTTTCCCTATTAAACTCAAATATCTAGAAAGAAAATGAGACGGTTGCAGACATACCTGAACCACATAACTTGTCGAATAAGATCAACTTGTGTGTCCACATCTCGAAACAATAAGCCTATAATTTAATATCCACAACTATTCATAATTTCTATTGCAAACAAATATTCAAAGCGAATAGTTTCCACCAATTAAGTATTCTGCAAACTCAATAACTTACAATTAATAGTAAAGGCAAATCCTGTCGAAAATGCGGATTCGCTTTTGTTCGAGAGTCACTTGACTTATAGAAGCTAATTTCCCATGTTGAAAAGTATGGCGGTGTATACTCGCCAAGAATAGAAAACAACAACACAATAGAATGTACGTAGGTGTTAATTGAATTTGTCCGTCTGATGCATTAAACATAAGTCTTTATATGCAAATCATAGAAGATAAAACAAATTTACATCATTGCCTAATGCCCACCAAAGTGAATAGGTTCTTTTAGAGATAGTAAAGTGACTTTTCCATCTTCTGAATGTAGGTATTCAATCGCCAAACTAATATCCAGGTAGGCCCCCGTGGAGAAAGAATCAGCGATAAAGTTGATAGGAACTCTGTTACCTGGTCAGTCCAGATGTAAACCAAAAAGCAATTAACTTTTACACACCTTGTTAGAAGTGCCAGAGTGATGATTCGCCTCTTCACTTCTTAGAAGAATGATAGAGGATTTAAAGAAGCGGAGGTGGCATTTATTTGTATCCAGTGTTCTACAGCTAGTGATACGAATCTAGAGTTCGAAATCTAGAGTTCGAAATCTAGAGTTCGAAATCTAGAGTTCGAAATCTAGAGATCGAAGTCTAGAGATCGAAGTCTAGAGATCGAAATCAAGAGTTTGAAATCTAGAGATTGAAAATTGGTGATCGTAATCTACCGATCAAATTCTAGTGATCGAATTCTTGTGATCGAATTCTAGTGATCGAATTCTAGTGATCGAATTCTAGTGATCGAAATCTACTGAACAATTTCTAGGAATAGAATAAAAAGGAAGAATAAAAAACTTCGGTCATATTAATTCACGCGCATTGCCACGCAATTCGAGTTACTGAACCACATATGCAGCATGAAAGTAACTTTTTGTTCTAAAAAGAAGAAAAATACGATAGTTATCGATACCCCCCCTCCCCCTTAACCTAAAATAAAAACAGGTGAACTACAAGTTCCTTAAATTCAACAGGTACAAATTATTAGTCTCTAACCAAACATAGGTAGCTGTTAAATCTCTATTTGTCTCTCCTAACAAAACTAAATAATTGGTATGTGCACAGTCTTTTGAGTCGTTTAACCGCATTTTCATAAACAAATTGATGCCCACCAACACACCTTTTGTTAGGGACTGTTCACTTGAAAAGATTTATCCTAAAGCAGCTTAAGTGGAACGAACTTTTGTCAAGAAAATACAGCGTTACCTACCTACCTACTTAATCTAATTTGGGGACAGTTTCTTCTATATTTAATGTCCAGTATATGGTTCTATTAATCAAATTGGACATGTGAATATTAGCAAGAGTTTAAGTATCCACAAAAAGATTTTTGACATCATCACTACTTAGGATTTAAATTGAACCTATAAATAAATAAGTCTTCCTAAACGAAATTTGAACTAAAAATTTAAAATTCCGGTTTGGTAAATTTAAATTTTAACATGTGCAATTCTTTAATTACGAAAACAAAAACCTGTATTGTATGATAATGACTATAAACTAAAATGTATTTCTACACGAAACTCTGGACTATTGACTTTGACGTTGAATATCACGGACGCAAATGGGGGAGTTGAGAGATAAAGTGAAATAATTTAATTAGACTTGAAGAAGATCAAAAGGCTTTCGTCAGGATTTGCATAAGACAAATCGACTTCTTTGATCTCAAAGACTTTCCTACTCCGGATCTTTGCCTCCGGAAGGCAAGAACAAGAATTTGGTGATAGGAGAGAATATTGGAAAGGGGAGGTTGCGAAATCATCGGGGTTGCTGTAACTGAAATAGCAGTGGAAGAGTTTTGGAAGAAGGAAAATTAGGGTTTTGAAGAAGGAAAATTAGGGTTTTGAAGAAGGAAAATTAGGGTTTTGAAGAAGGAAAATTAGGGTTTTGAAGAAGGAAAATTAGGATTTTGAAAAAGGAAAATTAGGATTTTGGTGAAGGAAAAGTAGGATTTTGGTGAAGGAAAATTTGGATTTTGGTGAAAGAAAATTAGTGATTTTAGATAAGGAAAATTAAGATGTTGGAACAAATTAATATAATATTTTTTTTGTTAAAAATGTTATTTTTTCTTACATTATCGAAAATGTGGAACTGTCCGATAACCCAGAACTTTCCCTAAATTGACCAAACCAGCCCTTTTTACCTACAAAATAGAAAGAAAGTTGTTGTGACTCTTTCTGCAATGGGTAGGTAGGTAGGTACCTATCGATAGCTGATCAGGAGAAGCTAAAAAAGTTACGGAATTCACTTTTCCACATCTCGCGAGTAAGAACAATGCTAAATAGCACAGATGGGCATTTCGATAGAGAGGCAAAAGATAGAGACGAGGTAACGTGTCTCGATAAAGAGAGAGATAACACATGGAGACGATTAGATAAGAGATAAGAAGCTGATAAAGACACTCTTGGGAAATTGTGACTAACAATGGAGAATAAATGGGAAACTTATGGGAAAATGTATGGGGAAATTGGTGGAGAAAACATTATCTGTTTTTAAGTTATTTGACATTATGGTGATAAAGGATTTGAATTAAAAAAAGTTTGTAAAATGCATTAATAAAGAAAGCTTTAAGAAAAAAGCGTAAGAAAGATGGCTATAATTATTAGTTAAAAAAAAATATATAATAGAGAGAATATTAATATACTTCCAGGTTAAATATTTTTAAATTCATTTAATTAATTAGTAAACTTAATAAAACTATTTAATTTAAACTAAATTAATATAATTTATAAATAAATAATTTTTTTATATCAAATTGCTACGCATGATTCCTTTCCTAATGCCATTCAAATGGAAAAAGAATAAACAAAAAATATAAATAGAAAAATATGGTTCTTCAAATTGAACAGATTCGTGTCTATCTAAAGTACAGTACACTTTTCCCCATCCGTCACAGTGTCTGTCCTACCTCCATTAGACAGGTATTAGCCAATATGGAGGCAGGAGGAGACAGAAAGAGACAGGAGGAGACAGGAGGAGACAGGAGGAGACAGGAGGAGACAGGAGGAGGCAGGAGGACACAGGAGGAGGCAGGAGGAGACAGGAGGAGGCAGGAGGAGGCAGGAGGAGGCAGGAGGAGGCAGGAGGAGGCAGGAGGAAACAGGAGGAGACAGGAGGAGGCAGGAGGAGGCAGGAGGAGGCAGGAGGAGGCAGGAGGAGGCAGGAGACAGGAGGAGGCAGGAGGAGGCAGGAGACAGGAGGAGACAGGAGGAGGCAGGAGGAGGCAGGAGGAGGCAGGAGACAGGAGGAGGCAGGAGGAGGCAGGAGGAGGCAGGAGACAGGAGGAGGCAGAAGGAGGCAGAAGGAGACAGGAGGAGGCAGAAGGAGACAGGAGGAGGCAGAAGGAAACAGAAGGATTAAGAAGGAGGCAGGAGGAGACAGAAAGAAAAACAGAAGGATTAAGAAGGAGACAGAGGAGACCATATAGCACGCAGTAGGCAGGCCCTATCCCACAGGAGGCATTATTTATCCTCCACGCCATCCTATTTATACCTACCTGATGTATGAATATTTCAGTGGATTACTCTTGGTGTATTTTCTCGAGGGAAAACTACAGAGATTGCGACTAAAACATACAGTATACAGGACTAAAACATACAGTATACAGGACTAAAACATACAGTATACAGGACTAAAACATACAGTATACAGGACTAAAGCATACAGTATACAGGACTAAAGCATACAGTATACAGGACTAAAGCATACAGTATACACGACTAAAAACATACAGTATACAGGACTAAATACATACAGTATACAGGACTAAAATCATACAGTATACAGGACTAAAAACACAGTATACAGGACTAAAAACATACAGTATACAGGACTAAAAACATACAGTATACAGGACTAAAAACATACAGTATACAGGACTAAAATCATACAGTATACAGAGCTGCAGTGAAGCTACATAGAATTGTTTCAAATAAAGTACACAGTGAAGAGTAAAAACAACCACCAACAGTTGTAAATAAAGTGCACAGTGAAGAGTAAAAACAACCACCAAAGTTGTAAAAAAAGTACACAGTGAAGAGTAAAAACAACCACCAATAGTTGTAAATAAAGTGCACAGTGAAGAGTAAAAACAACCACCAAAGTTGTAAAAAAAGGGCAGCAAGTATACGAGTATATATAAATAATTTCTACAAGATAAGTTTACATCTTTTACATCAAGTAAGATCGGTTTACAATATTTTCTACAAGATGGGTGTACCTAATGTAACACAATGACACAGGTAATTACTTAGCTACATCTACAGGTGTACAGTTACAAATTAATTAAGGGGCCGAGGTTTTTATCAAGAATTTGCGTGTGTACGCATAGGCTCAGAGGTGGTCTGTGTCTTTTGTGTATATGTATTATATTTAAGTAATAGTATCCCCAATAGAAAAAGATCGGAGGTTTACTGTAATCATATTACATAGGAAACTGAATATTTTAACACAGCGGCCGATGAAAAGATGAAAACATGTAAAGAAAATCAATTAAGTTTATTGGTGAATAAATAGATGAATTATTTTAATTGTTTAAATTTAAAATATTATTCGAAATTAAATAGGTAAAAACTATGTTACAATAATGCTTTTGGTAAAGAAACAGTACATTAGTAATTATGGTTAAAAAATATGAAATACTTTAATTAACAGTGAACTAAAATTAGTACTCCATTATTAATAAATTTAATAAATACTGAAGAAAAAAAAACCAACCATTAAACAAAGTACATGAATATTTCTCAAAAAAACGTATCTACGTATCTGCCTTTTAAGATATTTAAGATTTAACTGCCTTTTTAAGATATTTTAAGATATTTAAGATTTAACTGCCTTTTTGAGATATTTTAAGATATTTAAGATTTAACTGCCTTTTTAAGATATTTTAAGATATTTAAGATTTAACTGCCTTTTTAAGATATTTTAAGATATTTAAGATTTAACTGCCTTTTTAAGATATTTTAAGATATTTAAGATTTAACTGCCTTTTAAAATATTTTAAGATATTTAAGATATTTAAGATTTAACTGCCTTTTAAGATATTTTAAGATATTTAAGATTTAACTGCCTTTTAAAATACACTCTGAATCTGATGCAATATAGTTTGCACCATCAATATTAATTAGGTTTGTTATAATTAACTACAGATCAAATTAATACTTACACCAATAAATAATTGAAAGCCATTTATCATAAATAATTACACTATTGAATGAGCGGATAAGAGTCGATAACTTTGTTAGTTATTTAGAAAGAATTAGTTTACATTTTGCATAAATGGTACAAAAAACTTATACCGTTAAAATTTTATGATTTGAAAAAATATCAAACACTAATAAATATAACTTCTACTTCTAAACCCTGTAATAGAGGATTAGTTGCCTCTAATAGAGGATTTGTTGCCTCTACTTCTAACAGACACACTGCTTCTAATAGAGGATTTGTTGCCTCTAATTTGCGGTCTGTCCCTCGATTTTCCGAGTCGCTTCTCCTCAAGATTATCTTATTCCGCAGATTGAATCACTCGAAAAGTCATCGTGTGGATTACCAACACAAATCGGGGGTGAGGGGGGGGGAGTGGGATTGGGAATTGGGGAGGAAGGGGATTGAGAATGGGAATGGAAGAGGAAGGGAGGGGTTGGGATTTTGGGAGAAAGAAAAACGTGGGGATACAGAAGAAGAAGATAAAAAAATACCTTAAGGAGAAATTAAAGAAAAGTTCTAAAATGAATTTAATTCAAATTCTAAAATGAATTTAATTCAAATTCTAAAATGAATTTAATTCAAATTCTAAAATAAACTTAATCAAAATTCTAAAATAAACTTAATCAAAATTCTAAAATAAACTTAATCAAAATTCTAAAATAGATTCATCAAAAATTCTAATTTTTTTAAAATAAATTGAATTAAAATTAATCTATCATGAAAATACAAATAATGATATCAAAAACAGAAAAAGTATAGTATGAATAACCATACCATTACATAAAACTTATAAAATGAACATAATTCAAATTATATTAATCAAAAATAAATGAATAATGTTATCAAGAATAGAAGCTATAGTTTAAATCATTAAAACACTGTTTCAGTTGAATCCCCTCAGCTATAAGCGTTTGCGACAGTTCACCCTGGCACTTAAATGTAGGGGAATTAAGTTATTTAGCAAATAGCTACTGAAATAATATTATATTGGGTGGCTCTCTAAACAGTTGTGATGCCTTAATGAGATAATTAGTTTGATTTTATTCTATCTAATAGACACTAACAGTTGCAGAGTGATGTAGAGTGAGTCTTATAGAGACGATGTTGCAAATATTTATTGTACAGGATAATTTCTAATTAAAATAGAAGGTATTGGAAAGAAATGTTACTGGGGTAAGGTACGAATTATCGGTCAGTACTACATCTTCGTTCATATAGGAAAAAACTATATAAAAATTGTTATTATTACACAGTGCTATCTAATACTTCTGCAAACCCGGGTTTGCAGAAGTATTAGATAGCACTGTGTGATAATAACAATTTTTATATCGTTTTTTCTTGTAGGACCGAAGATGTGGAACTGACCGATAACTCAGAAATTGCTTTAGATTAGGTTTAATAGAGCTATAGTAAAAACTAAAGATAGATTATGGGAAATAGAACAGTAAATATAAATTGAAATAAATTAAATTATAAAGTTTTTTAAAATTTATCTATTCTACAGTACCTGTTGTTCATCCATTACATTACTAATTCAATTAATATAATGGGTTTATATTTTAATGCAAGTACGTATTATCAGTACATATATACTGATTTAACTAAATAATTACCTACTCTCTAAAGTCCAAACTATGATTTTTTAAATTATTAATATTAGTGTGACCCGTAGCCATGGCCACAAATTATTAGTTTTTCCTTTATAATTATCAAAGGCTTCGGACAGACAGACAGTTATATTATTATAGTATATCGAATTCACACGACAAAACTTAAGGCATACCTAGTACCTACTTTACACTGAATTATAAGCATTCACAATCGCTTTTCCTAATCCAATCAGCCAGAAAATGACTTGAGTCCATTATACACAAGGCAAACCATGACTAAATACTTCAAATCATTTTGCTTTTGTCTCCACAGAACACAGGGCAATCAATTCACTGGCATTATTTGTGGAAGAATAGCAAGCTTTGTGTCATCTATGATCTATAGACGCTAGTTATGACAGGTGGATCCAATACTCTAAAGGGGAGTTAGATAGGATTTATTTTATTGATAAGCTGCTTTACGATGTAGATGGGGTAAGATGCGTATTCCCGTACAGTTACGTATTCCCGTACAGTTGTGTATTCCTATTCCCGTACAGTTGCGTATTCCCGTACAGTTGCGTATTCCCGTACAGTTGCGTATTCCCGCACAGTTGCGTGTTCCCGCACAGTTGCGTGTTCCCGCACAGTTGCGTGTTCCCGCACAGTTGCGTGTTCCCGCACAGTTGCGTGTTCCCGCACAGTTGCGTGTTCCCGTACAGTTGCGTATTCCCGTACAGTTGCGTATTCCCGTACAGTTGCGTATTCCCGTACAGTTGCGTATTCCCGTACAGTTGCGTATTCCCGTACAGTTGCGTATTCCCGTACAGTTGCGTATTCCCGTACAGTTGCGTATTCCCGCACAGTTGCGTGTTCCCGCACAGTTGCGTGTTCCCGTACAGTTGCGTATTCCCGTACAGTTGCGTATTCCCGTACAGTTGCGTATTCCCGTACAGTTGCGTGTTCCCGTACAGTTGCGTATTCCCGTACAGTTGCGTATTCCCGCACAGTTGCGTGTTCCCGCACAGTTGCGTATTCCCGTACAGTTGCGTATTCCCGTACAGTTGCGTATTCCCGCACAGTTGCGTATTCCCGCACAGTTGCGTATTCCCGCACAGTTGCGTGTTCCCGCACAGTTGCGTGTTCCCGTACACAAAATTCACAGATTAATTCGTGAAATAACGATTAAAGTAAACACCCACTGTGACACATTCTACCAAACTGTCAGTATATTTATAAGCAACATATGCACGGTATTGCGTAACGGTCGGAATAACGTTCATTACCCCAGGACGGATTCACATTATCGATGATACAATAAACTTTTATTTCAAATCGTATCATGGAGGTATCAAACATCATTCAAATATCATCTAAAATTTTCGCATTGTATCGTTTTCACGGTATCATTTTCCCCGGTCAATTATTTCCTGTCCAAACCATTCAATAAAATTTCTAATTATAATTCCGGGTGATTATCCAGATCTTTGTTTTGATGTTGGGAGGAGAATTCAAGGCATTCGACAGTTGGGTCATCTGTTTTGGGTCAAAGTGACCAAGATTGTCACACCCGAAGAATAGGATCTGGTCAATGGTCTTTTGTCCGGATAATTGTCCAAGAAGTATCATTAATCTAGATTCTAGGGACCCTAGCTAGGGTAAGCTTATACGAAATTAGTCTAAATTTCTTCAAACTATTAAGTCTATAAAAAATACATCTATTTAATTTTATTGTTTTATGTGAATAAAATGCAGTAAAAAATTTCAGTTTCATTTAATTAGGTGAGTATCAGACTTGAAAATTTACTATCAGAGAAAAGAGTCACTTAAACTAATTTCAAAAACCAAAGTATTCTAAAATCTTATAATTTTAAAATCTAATAAATTTTTCATCGTGTACCCAGACCAATTTAAAAATAACTACAAACATTATTAATAAAGTCTGAAAATGTTAGTAAACAGTTATTAAAAACGTTAGGGTACGTTTTTCTTCGACTCTACTTATAATTGACTTAAAAATCGAAGCCATTGTTCATGTACGTGATTGGTTTAATACCCATTATTTACTACCCATTATTCAATAGCCATTATTTAATAGCCATTATTCAATAGCCATTATACTCACGAAATCAAAGGGAAAGCGCCAATACACTACTGACTGATCACTTCTTCAGAACAATAAATAAAAATCAGATGTCACACCTATCTCGAGAGCAAATCTCGTCTGTTTGGCACAAAAAACGAAACACCGGAAGTGAAGAAATGTTGTTTATATTTTGGCAGGTGGGAGAAGAGGGACAGAAACTAGAGGGTATCTATTAGTAATAAATGGGGTATTTATTCTAATATTTAGGGTATTTATTATTAATATATAGGGCATTTATTTCTAATATTAAGAGTATTTACTTCTAATATTTATGGTATTTAGAGAATTTTTTTCTTATAACTAGGGTATTTATTCTACTACCTAGACTCTAGGGTATTTATTCTACTATCTAGACTCTAGGGTATTTATTCTACTATCTAGACTCTAGGGTATTTATTCTACTATCTAGACTCTAGGGTATTTATTCTACTATCTAGGGTATTAAGGGTATCTATTTAAGGTATACCTAAAATAAAAAAAATCACACTTCCTCTCTATGATTTCCATAACTATGTTTCAAATGCTTTTTTTAATATACTCCATTTTCATTTATTCTGTCAACTTGTAGATATTATTTAATTCATTAACTTACCAAGTGTTTAGAACTTTCTTAGTTTGTACTAAATATGTTACAGTGACTGTGTGCGTTCACAGCATTCATTTACCCGTTAAAAACAGAAGGTGCGTTGTAATGACTCATTAATTGCTCCTAGCGCTACTTTATTTAGAAATGAACGCACTTTACGAGTAGGTGTGTTTATACGACACACATAGCTTAGCTACACACATTGCCTGTGTAACAACTACACACATTGCCTGTGTAACAACTACACACATTGCCTGAGTAACAACTACACACATTGCCTGTGTAACAACTACACACATTGCCTGAGTAACAACTACACACATTGCCTGTGTAACAACTACACACATTGCCTGTGTAACAACTACACACATTGCCTGTGTAACAACTACACACATTGCCTGTGTAAAAACTACACACATTGCCTGTGTAACAACTACACACATTGCCTGTGTAACAACTACACACATTGCCTGTGTAACAACTACACACATTGCCTGTGTAAAAACTACACACATTGCCTGTGTAACAACTACACACATTGCCTGAGTAAAAACTACACACATTGCCTGTGTAACAACTACACACATTGCCTGTGTAACAACTACACACATTGCCTGTGTAAAAACTACACACATTGCCTGTGTAACAACTACACACATTGCCTGTGTAACAACTACACACATTGCCTGTGTAACAACTACACACATTGCCTGTGTAAAAACTACACACATTGCCTGTGTAACAACTACACACATTGCCTGAGTAAAAACTACACACATTGCCTGTGTAACAACTACACACATTGCCTGTGTAACAACTACACACATTGCCTGTGTAACAACTACACACATTGCCTGTGTAACAACTACACACATTGCCTGTGTAAAAACTACACACATTGCCTGTGTAAAAACTACACACATTGCCTGTGTAACAACTACACACATTGCCTGTGTAACAACTACACACATTGCCTGTGTAACAACTACACACATTGCCTGTGTAACAACTACACACATTGCCTGTGTAAAAACTACACACATTGCCTGTGTAAAAACTACACACATTGCCTGTGTAAAAACTACACACGTTGCCTGTGTAAAAACTACATACATTGCCTGTGTAAAAACTACACACATTGCCTGTGTAAAAACTACACACATTGCCTGTGTAAAAACTACACACATTGCCTGTGTAAAAACTACACACATTGCCTGAGTAACAACTACACACATTGCCTGTGTAACAACTACACACATTGCCTGTGTAACAACTACACACATTGCCTGTGTAACAACTACACACATTGCCTGTGTAACAACTACACACATTGCCTGTGTAACAACTACACACATTGCCTGTGTAACAACTACACACATTGCCTGTGTAACAACTACACACATTGCCTGTGTAACAACTACACACATTGCCTGTGTAACAACTACACACATTGCCTGTGTAACAACTACACACATTGCCTGTGTAACAACTACACACATTGCCTGTGTAACAACTACACACATTGCCTGTGTAACAACTACACACATTGCCTGTGTAACAACTACACACATTGCCTGTGTAACAACTACACATATTGCCTGTGTAACAACTACACACATTGCCTGTGTAACAACTACACACATTGCCTGTGTAACAACTACACACATTTGCTGAGCTAATACCAAAATGTTTATTTTTTAAATATAATCAAAAAAATACATACACAGTTACTAAAGATTCTATTTAAATTCACATAAAGTGTTCTGCACGGTAATGCGTAAGGACTATGATTTGTACGGTAACTGAGTACTTACCCCCCGAACACAGAGTTCTAATATAGACAAAATAGTACAAAGACAATATACAACTTCATGTGTGTGCCATGTGTTAGATCACGGGGATAGGACTTTTCACTGCTAAATGCTTACTGAAAAGCCATATGGCCTGAACTGAAAAGCCATGGCCTGAACCGAAAAGCCATGGCGTGAACCGAAAAGCCATGGCGTGAACCGAAAAGCCATGGCGTGAACCGAAAAGCCATGGCGTGAACCGAAAAGCCATGGCGTGAACCGAAAAGCCATATGGCCTGTAACCGAAAGGCCATATGGCCTGTAACCGAAAAGCCATATGGCCTGTAACCGAAAAGCCATATGGCCTGTAACCGAAAAGCCATATGGCCTGAACCGAAAAGCCATATGGCCTGAACCGAAAAGCCATATGGCCTGAACCGAAAAGCCATATGGCCTGAACCGAAAAGCCATATGGCCTGAACCGAAAAGCCATATGGCCTGAACCGAAAAGCCATATGGCCTGAACCGAAAAGCCATATGGCCTGAACCGAAAAGCCATATGGCCTGAACCGAAAAGCCATATGGCCTGAACCGAAAAGCCATATGGCCTGAACCGAAAAGCCATATGGCCTGAACCGAAAAGCCATATGGCCTGAACCGAAAAGCCATATGGCCTGAACCGAAAAGCCATATGGCCTGAACCGAAAAGCCATATGGCCTGAACCGAAAAGCCATATGGCCTGAACCGAAAAGCCATATGGCCTGAACCGAAAAGCCATATGGCCTGAACTGAAAAGCCATATGGCCTGAACTGAAAAGCCATATGGCCTGAACTGAAAAGCCATATGGCCTGAACTGAAAAGCCATATGGCCTGAACTGAAAAGCCATGGCCTGAAATGAAAAGCCATGGCCTGAACTGAAAAGCTATGGCCTGAACTGAAAAGCCATGGCCTGAACTGAAAAGCCATAGCCTACACTCTAATTATAAGGATTTTAGTTAATATTAATTCTAGTTTTCGAATAAAATAAATTTATGAATTTGCTGATAATTATTATTTTCCCACTAAATCTTCTATGCCCTTTTTTCTTTGATTAAAATAGTTTCTGTTAAAATAATCATTAAGTAGCCAAAATAACAAATATCACGAATCAACTTGATTATTTAATACTAGGATAGATTACGTATTATAGTAATAAAATGAACATAAATCAATATAAAATTAATAGAAAATATATAACTTTGTACCAACAAAAGTGATAATAAAATGTTATTAGTGTACTATAATTATGACTCATAAAACAAAGAGAGTAATAAAACAGTAGAGTGAGTGTATCATGTATACCATGTGAGACTACAAATATTTTTATGGGACTGTAAATGGTAGACTTGACTGAAACAGTTCTAACGTGTTGAACCAAACAGTTCTAACGTGTTGAACCAAACAGTTCTAACGTGTTGAACCAAACAGTTCTAACGTGTTGAACCAAACAGTTCTAACGTGTTGAACCAAACAGTTCTAACGTGTTGAACCAAACAGTTCTAACGTGTTGAACCAAACAGTTCTAACGTGTTGAACCAAACAGTTCTAACGTGTTGAACCAAACAGTTCTAACGTGTTGAACCAAACAGTTTTAAAATGTTAAACCAAACAGTTTTAAAATGTTAAACCAAACAATTCTAAAATGTTAAACCAAGCAATTCTAAAATGTTGAACCAAACAATTCTAAAATGTTGAACCAAGCAATTCTAAAATGTTAAACCAAACAATTCTAAAATGTTAAACCAAACAATTCTAAAATGTTAAACCAAACAATGTAATTTAGGAAAAAAATAAATATTTTATTTAATTTAGCTACAATCGAATAAACTACTTAAATTAATTATAGTGTTAAAATAAAGCGTTTACATATTTATTAATAAAGTGACAACAGGAAAGGATGATATTACACGTTTATTTAATTAATTTATAGGGGTTTAACGTCTGCTTCGGAACATAAAGCCATATCGCTGACGTCAAAAGGAAATTAAGTACAAGGGACTGGAAGAAGCAGTCAGATAGGAAATTGCCTCCATGAATAAAGTCACCAACCACCAATGTGTGACAATGCTCATGGATGTAGAAAAGCTACATTCACCTGATATATAAGATAATAGAAAGCTCGTGGCCAGCTCTGTGGGCACACACAATCTATCTTCATCAGTTTAATATGGTAATTACAGTGATGGCTAGCTTGACAGTTTAGGCTCTAGCTGAGGGTGAGGGGCATACATGAGGGTAGTTATTTGAACTAAAGTGATAGAAACTATACACATAAATCTTTAGCACTTAAACTGTTTAAAAGTAATCTATATGACTTAGTAAAGTTAATAATTACAGTTTATACTAATTGTGTTTGTGTTTCGTACCGATTAAAGAGGAAAAGTCTTTGACTCGGTATACTAGATAGGGGTTATAAAATCTATCTAATAATATGGATGAAATTATGACTCTAGTTATTATAATTATAATGAACTCTAATGATAATTTAATGGAAGATATAGTATCCTAGATAGGATCCGACTACAAATGGAAGAACTATATAGTATACCGGATACGATGGTTATAGTATCTTAGATACGATGGTTATAGTATCTTAAGATACGATGGTTATAGTATCTTAGATACGATGGTTATAGTATCTTAGATACGATGGTTATAGTATCTTAGATACGATGGTTATAGTATCTTAGATACGATGGTTATAGTATCTTAGATACGATGGTTATAGTATCTTAAGATACGATAACTATAGTATTCCAGATATGATAGCTGTAGTATTCTAGTTACGATAGTTATAGTATTCCAGATACGATAGCTATAGTATCCAAGATACGATAGATATAGTATCCAAGATACTATAAATTAACGCATAGCAATTATTTTTTCGGTATAAAAAAAATTATAATTATTTAAATCATGCCATATTGAAGTAATTATTAACCATTTAATTAACTAAAGAAATTAATATACAGTATAGTTCAGAGCCCACAGGTAACAGGTAGTGTAATATATAATTGCCTTATAAAATGTTAATTAGAAGGTATTATTCTTTCACAGTGTTTGCTTTTGATACATGATGTATAATAATGCAGTTATGAAAACAAGAGAGGGTAAGACATCGTAATGGCCATAGTGGTACGCTATTCCTACCAAGAGATACGCCACTACCACCCCTATGAGCGTAGCAGCGTGTACAGGCTATAGGTACATAGGGTATGTGTTGGCAGAGTTCTTTTTGGCACTGTAACATATACAAACAAGGTTTACTTATTGTATAAGAGGCAGTTAAGGCACTTCAAGTGCAGTGACATGTAGGGGTTTCGAACTGAAAGATGGTTCAAGGAAATATTGTATATTATTTATAAATAATTTATGTTTTTTTTCAGTCACAATAGTACGATTCTGAATATAAAATAGCTAAAATAAATGATTTTTTAAATCTAAATAGTTAAACATGAATTTCCTTAAATCTAAATAATGCTTTACAAAACTCTTTGCAAATCACTAGGAATTGACTTTTTCAGTTGCAGAAATGACCTAGCGAGAGTTGTACATGTTGCAGTGTGTACTTATACCTGTGACTACCTTAATTGGAAGATATGGAGAAGATTGGGAAGAGTTCTTTCTAAGGGAATATTTTGTGAATAGGAGAGAGTGGATTGGAGAGAAGATGGGGAGAGAAGATGGGGAGAGAAGATGGGGAGAGAAGATGGGGAGAGAAGATGGGGAGAGACGATGGGGAGAGAAGATGGGGAGAGAAGATGGAGAGAGAAGATGGAGAGAAAATTGGCAAAGGAAGGGATTGGGAAATACGGCACACCGTAAAAATTCTTTCTAACCGGATTATCATAAAGATATCGCAAAATTAATTGATTGGAATTGTCATAGGCCACTGATATTGAATTGAAACTAATTATCTTTCTAAATGGTAATCATTTAAACTGATGTACAAAGAAATTTACTTGTCTAATATAGGCTAAGTTCCAACTTATTGAACGGATCAACATTTTGATCATATAAATAATTAAATTATATGATTGGTATCCATGATGCCTGCAGGTATCATGGATACTACTACAATGTCCCATTAACACTGGTGGCCCCATTAATAACAGTTTGTCCCATCACAGACTATTTCCTACAGTTTGTCCCATTCCCCAAAGTTTGTCCCATTAACAATACAGGGCGTATCAATCTAGCAAAGTACCTACCTATGTACCAAGCTAGAGGCATCGTCCTAGTTTACCAAATCTGCAGTCCATAAAAATAAAACCTCGCCTTTGTTTTCTTTTAATAAGTATAAAAGCATATATTGTTCATATAAGTGGGGGGAGAGGGGATGGGGGGAGTTGGTTCTATTTGTCTTTCTTTTTGAGCTGGAGCTGAAGAGCTCTTTAAACAAAGTAACAAAATAGGGCACTAATATTTAAGATGAAACGTCGCTTTGATTAATTAAAACATTTGAAACTCTGAAGTACGAGACGGACTCATTTGGAGTAATTAGAAGAAACGCAAATTTAAAGGTACGAGTTCATTAGAATTAATTGATATCGAAATAATTATCTGGTGAAATACATTTGGGGCCACACAATGATGAAATTCTTATCAGTGTCAATCAAACTGATTAGATAAGAGTGCTGAGAAAACAATATTGACGTCTCTAATTACGCAGAGATTGCACAACGCTAGAGAAAAAGAACTAGTTAAGCTCTTGAAGAAAGAATTTCACAATCCATAGTTAAGTATAGTTACATAGGTACATGATAAATTGGACCAATTCAATTACAACCCAAATTATCTATATACTAAAAAAGGGTAGAATTGTTTGATAAACTTGTAGAATATTCCTCAGTAGCCATTCATCCTTGCTTCAGAAATTCCAATTTTCGATGTAGATGCACACCATTAAAAAAGTCACACACAGAGTCCTTTCAAAGAAAAGGTCAAAGTTTGTGCATTCGTCAATAGAGGTTTTGCCATTGCAAACCTCCCAAGCGAAGTAACATCACGAGTCATTCGGCAAATCTCTATTGAACACCGAGGGCCGGGGTGGGTGCAATCCGGCGACTTTTTGAAAGGGTCCTCGAGAGTCCTAGATCCAAGAGCCGAATGAAAGGGGTTTTCGCTCTCTCCACTCATTCAGTTTCCAGAAGACTTTCTTCCTTATTCAGAGCAACTGATTCTCTTATTTACACGGCACGTAATGTAGTAATGAGCTGAGGAATGAATAAAAATGCTCTGTGGCTTTTTACGGTAGGTAGGTTCCCGAGGGAATTCTTTGGAAAGCAGACGCGTGTTTCTTACAGTGGAAGGGTTAGGTCTTTGAACACTCTTTAGTCATTCAAGCAGGCGAATAATGCGGTTTGATGGTCGTTCAGAACTTCACCTCGAATAAATATTGCTTGAAGCAGTACACTCAAAGAGGATATGATATATTGTAGGTACTACAATAATAAAATTCCTGTTCACGAATTCGACACTGAAAACCTAAGATAATCCTTGATGACTTATTAAAAATAAGATGGAACTAGAGGAATTCCTTTTTCAATTCTTTAAATAGAACTGTTACACAACATTACTGAAATCGATACGAAGGTAAAAAACCAAATGGGAGGTCCAGGAATTCTGTAGCTAACTAGGTAACCTGATCGCCATCAATATGGCGAGACAACACCTTTCCACGGTGTAATGAATTGACAATCTAACTTGTCTGTTGAACAGACTTTGGTATACCTATAGTAAAACGAGTACTTTTGAATATAAAAACCTAGATCTTAGGGAAAGTATCACCAAACAGGAATTAATTTTGTTACAAAATTAAATTAAACAGTTTTAAATAAAGAATATTTTAAAATGTGGATGAGGCATCGGCGTCAGGTACAAAAATTAAAGACAATTTTTAATCGAAAAATATTTCATGTTTTAACAAAAATGAAACACATAAGAACTGAAATTTCATAATACTAGAATTTAATAATATAATAATAGCAGCAATAAGAATTAAAATATGTTCAAATTGAGAGAGTTAATCTGATAAACATAGAGGCACGATCGTCTAATTGTAAATATTGAGATACTGAATCTATACTCTTGTCATTTAAATTAAGCGATGCATTAATTTGTCAATCGTAACTTCTTTTTTAAATCCCTTATAAGAAATTATAGACGTAATCTTTTACTTGATTTATATGAACAGATTGAGGTTTAAGCATCTAGGTATTTAAATGCACAATAAACTAGCGAAATTAACGATATGGGATTTAGGTAATCAATGTGTGCCTGTTGCGTAAATCGGTTGCTGCAATTCATGTTTAACGTCATTTATAAACTGAAAATAGAAATTAAAGCAACATAGATAGAGAGGTACAGAATTAGGAAAATCTTCGAAAAAAAAATTTAAAAGTTTTATAATATACCAGTAACCATTACCATTTACATCAAGTAATCATTACCATTTACATCGAGTAACCATTACCATTTACATCAAGTAATCATTACCATTTACATCAAGTAACCATTACCATTTACATCAAGTAATCATTACCATTTACATCAAGTAATCATTACCATTTACATCAAGTAATCATTATCATTTACATCGAGTAACCATTACCATTTAAATCGAGTAACCCTATTTACATCGAGGTAACCCTATTTACATCGAGGTAACCCTATTTACATGGAGTATTTCTCACCACAATCAGCTGATTGATGTTACAGTGCTATGTGTTACCTCCATTGTAACTCACGCTAGTTCGTAACCCTATCCTACCGATGTCATCCTAGCGCTGTAACTCTAGTAACGACGGAGTAGACTCTAAGAAAATTCTTAGGGAAACTCGAGACTCGCAGGCAGTGACAAAAATGTTACATCTTGCTTTCGTTAAACTTTAAATAGTAAAGGAACATTGAAAGTGGACTTTATAATTTTTTTATCCTGTCTGGGTGAAAAAAACTTCAACATCTCCGGTAAAATTATTCATATGGTAGTTTAAAGGGTCTTGTTATCTTCGATGTTTCTGTATTATATATAGCAGTAAAATGGATTTCTTTAAAATTTGATAAGAAACACAAAGTTTCGAATTCCATTATTTCAATTTGCGGATATGAAATTATATAAAAAATTTATGATAGCTAGGCCCTCGAGGGACTTCGATTTTACTTAGTTTTTAATTAAAAATAAATTATCATAAATCTAATCTTAGGACCATACATTAATGACAATAGTGAGAAAAATGATGTTACGACAAACAAATAATTGTTGACAACTCCTATGTACTATTTAGTCTATACCATTCACACACATAGCGTTTCTTCTCACAGATAATTTCTCCACTTAACAGATACACATTAACGCTACACATGTCCCTCGTGGGAGTCACTGCCCACCTGCAATGCTATTCGTACGAACAGTAAGAGACACAGAGGACAGAGGTAGGATACAAAGGAGTCTTTCACGACAGCGTACATAGGAGCAGATTATTTAAATAAATAAATTTGTCTCAAGTGAAATAAAAATAGCTGTTATCGTCAGAGTCAAACGCTAGGGTAGGTACGGTGTGTAATAATGTGAATACTGAATGAGAAGATGAATGAGAAGATGAATGAGATGCTGAATGAGAAGATGAATGAGAAGATGAATGAGATGCTGAATGAGAAGATGAATGAGAAGATGAATGAGAAGATGAATGAGAAGATGAATGAGAAGATGAATGAGAAGATGAATGAGAAGATGAATGAGAAGATGAATGAGAAGATGAATGAGATGCTGAATGAGATGCTGAATGAGAAGATGAATGAGAAGATGAATGAGAAGATGAATGAGAAGATGAATGAGAAGATGAATGAGAAGATGTATGAGATGCTGAATGAGATGCTGAATGAGATGCTGAATGAGAGGATGAATGAGATGCTGAATGAGATGCTGAATGAGATGCTGAATGAGATGCTGAATGAGATGCTGAATGAGATGCTGAATGAGAAGATGAATGAGAAGATGAATGAGAGGATGAATGAGAGGATGAATGAGATGCTGAATGAGATGGTGTATGGAATGCTGAATGAGAGGATGAATGAGATGCTGAATGAGATGCTGAATGAGATGCTGAATGAGATGCTGAATGAGATGCTGAATGAGATGCTGAATGAGAAGCTGAATGAGATGCTGAATGAGATGCTGAATGAGATGCTGAATGAGATGCTGAATGAGATGCTGAATGAGATGCTGAATGAGATGCTGAATGTATAGACATCATCATAATATGTAAGTAAATAACTTAAAATATGTTGTTATACTTCACCTATATACAATAACATAAATTAAAATTATTCAATATAAAGATTTGTTAACTATATTTAATAAATTCATTGCTTACAAGTCCATGAAGTAGTACTGCAGGACACATTCACTGAATAAGCCACCTATTTCAATTAGGAGTTAATTCCTCTTCATATTCAACAGGTTTCTATTTCCTCTAAAGCCTATAATCTACCCCCCATCTTCAGCGTCACGGCCTCTACAATCTACCCTTTGAATCTACCTCAAAAGACGTCTACAGCTAAACGTCTACGCGATATCTCCGCAGATAGCTTTGAGCGCTATCTTGGCTTCACCGTGAATACAGCCAGTCGAGTCAGAAATGAAGAGGTTGTCAAAAAGATGATTGGAGGGATACCTACCACACTATGCAAACTGGAATTGGGCCGCTAGAAATTTGAAAACTTAAAATTTGAGAGCTTGGAATGATTTTGTTTATTAGGGGTTTAACGTCTGCTTCGGAACCAAAGGCCATATCGCTGAGGACAAAAGGAATTTAAGTACAAGGGACTGAAGAAGCAGTCAAAAAAAAAAAACCACCAGTCAGCTATAAGCTCACGAAAGCAGAAAAGCTACTCCGTGAATGCAGTCACTTACCAAGGAATGTGACAAAAAGGGACACGGAAGAGGAAAATGAAGAGGTGATAGCAAATGAAGCCTATGAGTCAACCTTACACTAAAGTCTAAAACTGCAAGTAGCGTCTAAAAAATGATAAAAATGGTAAAAATGAAAGAAGACAATTCATATTACAACAGTTGGGGGCGCAAACAAATTCTACATATATAGCTATATAGGCTAGTGAATGATGAATAACGTGAATAGGTATATTCCTTCACTCATATGAAATATTACAGCTATTTGAATGAATCGAAGTTATGTACACATAATCCAACAAGTAAAATTTGAAATAAAGAAAATAGTGGCTATAAAAAGAGATATACTACCGAATAAACTTGTTCTATAATCTAAACAGCAAATAAATGTAATTTAAGAAAGCATAAGAATATTTGTTTCAGACTGTACATCCAATTTAGAAATATTATTTATGGTGACTTACATGGTTCATAATTTAGGTGAACCTGTCTCGAAAATAAACGATAGTCCTTATGTTGATTGATATATTGACTCTTATTGAACATGATGTACAAACAGAGATAGTACATAGTTCACCTTTTCGTTAAACCTGTTAGCTACCATTGAATACATTCGTTTATAAGCTCTACATTTATTCGATTTCACTTGTTCTCTAGATCCAGTGGTACAATACACACTGAAGCCCAAGGGTTCATCACCTAGAAGTCCCCCGATGATTTAGTACCCATAATCCTACACCTTAATGGGAGCATTAAAACACCTGCAGAAATGAACGCTAATTGAGCAATGGAAAGAAAACACAGTCACTAATCCTAACATCTATCATTAATTATAGAATCTAGGTACTAACTACAGGCAAGTCCACTTAGTTTCCTTGTCTATATTGGTCTCTATGTTCTCTTGCCATAAAACTACCTCATCTTGACAATCATGAAGTTGGTAGTGGTAGAACCATTGATTTATAGACGTTGATATTTATAGCTAGATAGACATATGCACGCAATAGATCAATGCTCTTAAAATACCTATACTCATACATCTGAAATAGGGTGATACATACATAAATGCTGATAATAAATCAAGAAAGAAAAGTAATGTAGGATGAATTATTTGATCGAGTAGGCTCTAATTCATAAGAGTTCAATTACATTAACATAATAATTTGATTAGTTAGGCACCCTTTCTTTGTTCTCTTAAAATATGTTCATAAGTTTTGTACAAGTTCGAGTCCTACTTCGAGTCAGTGTTAAGAATTATGAGTGTTCTTTCATTTACAATATGACTACTTGCATGAACTAAATAGGCCCTAATTCCTATAATAAAAATAGAAATAGTTATCTCTAAAATTATATAGCTACCGCAATTAGGCACTGATTCTAGTGGAACATTATTTCAAATATAGGTTAGTTCAGCATTTCACTAGGTAGTCCAAGTATAGCGACAAGCCATATAACACAACTAGGTAGCCCAAGTATCGCAACAAGCCATATAACACAACTAGGTACCCAAAGTATCGCAACAAGCAATATAACACAACTAGGTAGCATAAGTATCGCGACAAGCCATATAACACAACTAGGTACCCAAAGTATCGCAACAAGCCATATAACACAACTAGGTACCCAAAGTATTGCAACAAGCCATATAACACAACTAGGTACCCAAAGTATCACGACAAGCCATATAACACAACTAGGTACCCAAAGTATCACGACAAGCCATATAACACAACTAGGTACCCAAAGTATCGCAACAAGCCATATAACACAACTAGGTACCCAAAGTATCACGACAAGCCATATAACACAACTAGGTACCCAAAGTATCGCAACAAGCCATATAACACAACTAGGTACCCAAAGTATCGCAACAAGCCATATAACACAACTAAGTACCCAAAGTATCACGACAAGCCATATAACACAACTAGGTACCCAAAGTATCGCAACAAGCCATATATCACAAATAAGTAACCCAAGTATCGCGACAAGCCATATAACACAACTAGGTACCCAAAGTATCGCAACAAGCCATAAAACACAACTAGGTACCCAAAGTATCGCAACAAGCCATATAACATAACTAGGTAGCCAAGTATCACGACAAGCCATATAACACAACTAGGTATCAAAAGTATAGAGATAAGCCATATAACACAACTAGGTAGCAAAAGTATCGAGACAAGCCATATAACACAACTAGGTACCCAAAGTATCGCAACAAGCATTATAACACAACTAGGTACCCAAAGTATCACGACAAGCCATATAACACAACTAGGTAGCCAAAGTATCGCAACAAGCCATATATCACAAATAGGTAAGCCAAGTATCGCGACAAGCCATATAACACAACTAGGTACCCAAAGTATCACGACAAGCATTATAACACAACTAGGTACCCAAAGTATCACGACAAGCCATATAACACAACTAGGTACCCAAAGTATCGCAACAAGCCATATATCACAAATAGGTAACCCAAGTATCGCGACAAGCCATATAACACAACTAGGTACCCAAAGTATCGCAACAAGCCATATAACACAACTAGGTACCCAAAGTATCACGACAAGCCATATAACATAACTAGGTAGCCAAGTATCACGACAAGCCATATAACACAACTAGGTATCAAAAGTATAGAGATAAGCCATATAACACAACTAGGTAGCAAAAGTATCGAGACAAGCCATATAACACAACTAGGTAGCAAAAGTATCGAGACAAGCCATATAACACAACTAGGTAGCCCAGTAGTTTCTCACAAGTTCGTGCCTCTTTCTTAGGCAGTTTCATAGCCCAGGGCAAGAACCTCAGTACAGAAGCTCATCAAAATCAGCCTAGTCATGGTGCTGTATTGCCCGAGATATGCTGACAGACACCTTGTTTACTTCGCTAACTGTTGCCTGGGACTACCTACTTCACTAACTTTACTGAATTCCAACCGACTAAACTCAATTCGTCGGTAATGATTGCGGAATCATCTTGGTTCTCTTGATTTACATTGTAACAAGTAATAGAATATAAAAGTATAAAGTAAAGTAGGTACAAAAAACTTTTGAAGATTAATAAGGAAAATTGCTGGTTACAAAGAGTCCTAGATTTATGACAAGAAGCTAAAAAAAGTTAAAATCATCGAGTTTCATTTGATCTTCAAACATTAGCGAGGTGGGTAGATGTTGAATTTAAATCAGAAATTAGTGATATTAACAAATCCCATTGCAGTTAAATGTACTCACCATAGCTGCTGATGTTCCATTGGGGTATGGGTAGGGAAACGGTGAAAAATAACCTAGTCTGTCTGCAGCTCCCATGAACGACGCGCCTGGAAAGGGACCACTAGATTAACGACAGAAAGTTCAGTCGAATGAATTAGTTAAATCTAAGAGACAGCATTTAATTGCACTATCATTTCTCAAATTAGGTAAAGTTAACTAGGTATTATTTTCAAATGTTACAAATTTGTCGTGGTAAAGCCAATTTTAAAATATCTACCAGCATTACAATTAGTAAATTCACTAATTAGGTACAGTTTAATATTATTGTCAAACGTTAAAACACTGGTCGTCGTTAAACCTATTTTAAAATATCCACCAACATTACAATTAGTTAAAGTTTCCTTTTGGAATTGTGCAAATAGTACAGAGTGAAAAAAAACCTACCGAATAGACCGAAGGGGGGCGTATCGGGCGGTCTGCAGGGTTCACTTTTTGGTATCGTGGCGTAAGATGAGGAAGAAGCGACATGGCCGCCATTTTTCTCCTGAAAAGAAACAAGAAAAGTGTTATTAGTAGGGTTGTGAAAATATGCTTTATAAATCATAAATCTTAGGAATATCATATACAAAATGAAATGGTATCGAATACTATATACCGCTGGTGTAGAACCATTCAATACCGTATAATTTCCTCATGTCTATAATATTTTCGGTATCTACGATCTTAAAAGCATATTATCGAAACCCTAGTTATTAGCTACTGAGCAATGACCCTAAACAGTACTCATTGCTTCCATCAGGAACACCTAGTTAGGTCAAAGGTCAGAGGCGGACAAATCTGTTCCGTTCCGCAATGAAAACGGATTTAACAGCCATTTATCAATTGTAGGTAGTTCCACTCGATCGAAATAACCATAGCCGGTAATTAATTACCTTGTTAAGTACTGCCTATATGGATTCAATGCTTTTTATTATTCATTATAGGTATACTATGCAATCAGGCGAATTTAAATTGATATTTAATATTTAAATGAAAAAAAAAAGGAACTAGGATGATGCATCGAAATTAAAACTAGGTAACTCTCAGTATTCGGAAAATGGGAATTAGAATAGGTAATGAACCAATCAGTCCTTTAAATTATTCTCATTGACCCATCATGACCTGTGTTATCACCCACTTTCCGAGTACTGTTACCCTAATGTGTGTCTGCATTATAGGTACCTAGATAACATTTATAATGTTCATTAGCCATTAAATGAACATTATGAATATCAAGTAAATATTTATTGAACACATAAAACTGATAGAAATTAGGTAAATTCTATAAAAACATTAATCCGGTAATTTTACTCTCCTACAGAAATCTATTATATCGACGATTATTCAATTATTTTTTATCTTCTATAGCTTCACAATGCTCACTGTACTAATGAATCTAACACACTTCTTATAAACATTAGTCAAATTATACAAACATACAAAAGTAAATATACACGTAGAACTTTCCTCTCTGAAATGCAGTCATAAATTGAACTATAAAATTATTTTAGAGGATACAAATTTAAGTTAATTTTAAAAGACATCACCTGGTGAGGTACAGTAGAAACTAAAGGGTAAGTTCCGAGTTATCGGACGGTTACGTATTTTCAATCATGTAAGATAAATGTACTTTAATCATTATTTAACTTTTATTTTAATTGGTACCCATGATACCTGCAGCTATTATGGATACCATTTAAAATAACCAGTTATGTATCATGGATACCAATTAAAATAACGAGTTATGTATCATGGATACCAATTAAAATAACGAGTTATGTATCATGGATATCAATTAAAATAACGAGTTATGTATCATGGATACAATTAAAATAACGAGTTATGTATCATGGATACCAATTGAAATAAACAGTTATGTATCATGGATACTAATTAAAATAACGAGTTATGTATCATGGATACCAATTAAAATAACGAGTTATGTATCATGGATACCAATTGAAATAACGAGTTATGTATCATGGATACTAATTAAAATAACGAGTTATGTATCATGGATATCAATTAAAATAACGAGTTATGTATCATGGATACTAATTAAAATAACGAGTTATGTATCATGGATACTAATTAAAATAACGAGTTATGTATCATGGATATCAATTAAAATAACGAGTTATGTATCATGGATACCAATTGAAATAACGAGTTATGTATCATGGATACTAATTAAAATAACGAGTTATGTATCATGGATATCAATTAAAATAACGAGTTATGTATCATGGATACAATTAAAATAACGAGTTATGTATCATGGATACTAATTAAAATAACGAGTTATGTATCATGGATATCAATTAAAATAACGAGTTATGTATCATGGATACCAATTGAAATAACGAGTTATGTATCATGGATACTAATTAAAATAACGAGTTATGTATCATGGATATCAATTAAAATAACGAGTTATGTATCATGGATACAATTAAAATAACGAGTTATGTATCATGGATACAATTAAAATAAAAGTTAAATAAAAATTAGGTATATTTTCCCTACATTATCGAAAAGGTGGAACCGTCCGATAACTCAGAACTAACCCTACTAAATCAAATATAAAAATTCGAAAATTTTCTCTTCATTCAAAATTTTTCCTAAAAATTCAATTCCCTCTTTTCCGCAGAATAGAAAAGTGGTGGGTTTGTTTGTCCTAATGATGAGGCCTTGTATTGTGCGCATTGTTTTAAGACTGTGATCGATATGCGTACGCCTTTGAAGCACGTATGAGTACGCACTTCAATGTGTACGCTACGCTGAATGTACTGTACGGAAAAGAAGTACATGTACTGAAAAAAGAGGGGTTTGATTGTACTATCAGAGACAGAAGTACATGTACCGTAAAAGAGGGTTTGTTTGTACTATCAGAGACAGAAGTACATGTACCGTAAAAGAGGGTTTGAATGTACTATCAGAGACTAAAGTACATGTACCAATAGTAGAAAATAGGGGTTTGAATGTACTATCAGAGACAGAAGTACATGTACCGTAAAAGAGGGTTTGAATGTACTATCAGAGACTAAAGTACATGTACCAATAGTAGAAAATAGGGGTTTGAATGTACTATCAGATGCAGAAGTACGTGTACCAATAGGTAGTTAAGAGATAAATGTACTATCAGAGAAAAATGTTGAAGTGTTTAAATAACGTTAAAAGTACTAAAGTTTTCAAGTACAAAGTGCACGCTTTAAATAAATGTAAAAAATACAAAAGTTAAATTTAAATGTGCACTATTCATTATAAAATATATTAAAAATTAATATACGAATACCAATACTAAGCAATTCATATTACCAGGAAAATGAAAATTACGATATATTTGGAAAATATTTTCACATTTATTAATTTGCACATACAAAATATTGTTAATTTAAAAAGAGAATTAAACTTGTAGAGCATTATTTTATTCCTAGACAATCGAGCATGTGGAACCGACCGATAACTCGGAACTTGCCCTATACAAATGTAGAGTCAACCTGTACATCGTATCAAACATATGAATTATTAAATGATCTTTTAAGTGATTCAACCATGTATATAATGTCTTTTTATTTAACAAAGAAACTGTCATAATAATAGTAAATGAAATATTAATATTAATAACCGTAGATTTTGTGCTAATGTGCCATAATATTTTAATAGATTTATCTAGAGCATTTGTTGATGTTGTTATAAATAAGTACATTTAATTAATTAAATAAACAGCGTTAAGTTTAATTAATTACTTAATTTTATATTATTTATGACTCCTAATTCTAATAAATCGCATTAAACGGCTTGTCGCAATACATGTATTTATTTAATATATTAATTTAATCCACTCCCTAGCACCAAACTGTTCTAATTTAATGTACTCTATTTGAAAGACCAAAACACACTCACTATTCAAATAATAACTACTATTATATTGAGTGTTCATTGGAAAATTGGTATGGTGAGGTGGAGAGAAAATACAGAAGGGGTTGTTAATAATTAAACTCTACCTTAGCAACCAATTTAGAGGGAGTATTCATACCAATTTAGAGGGAGTATTCATACCAATTTAGAGGGAGTATTCATACCAATTTAGAGGGAGTATTCATACCAATTTAGAGGGAGTATTCATACCAATTTAGAGGGGGTATTCATACCAATTTAGAGGGAGTATTCATACCAATTTAGAGGGGGTATTCATAACAATTTAGAGGAGGTATTCATACCAATTTAGAGGGAGTATTCATACCAATTTAGAGGGAGTATTCATACCAATTTAGAGGGAGTATTCATACCAATTTAGAGGGGGTATTCATACCAATTTAGAGGGGGTATTCATACCAATTTAGAGGGAGTATTCATACCAATTTAGAGGGAGTATTCATACCAATTTAGAGGGGGTATTCATACCAATTTAGAGGGAATATTCATACCAATTTAGAAGGAGTATTCATACCAATTTAGAGGGAGTATTCATACCAATTTAGAGGGAGTATTCATACCAATTTAGAGGGAGTATTCATACTAATTTAGAGGGAGTATTCATACCAATTTAGAGGGAGTATTCATACCAATTTAGAGGGAGTATTCATACCAATTTAGAGAAAGTATTTATACCAATTTAGAGGGAGTATTCATACCAAATTAGAGAGGGTATTCATACCAATTTAGAAGGAGTATTCATACCAATTTAGAGAGGGTATTCATACCAATTTAGAAGGAGTATTCATACCAATTTAGAAGGAGTATTCATACCAATTTAGAGGGAGTATTCATACCTGTAGACAGTCTCAGGACATCAGGTTTAGTGTAGGTGCTTCTATCCAATTAACCAGTCGATATATTGACCCGCAGTGCTATCACTCAGCATAATAAGATGCCAATTGCTGTGGAACGTTACTTGATGGAACGTTACTTGATTAAACGTTACTAAGATAGAACGTTACTTGATTAAAAGTTACTTGATGGAACGTTACTTGATTAAACGTTACTAGGATAGAACGTTACTTGATGGATTGATGGAACGTTATTAGGATAGAACGTTACTTGATTAAACGTTACTAGGATTAAACGTTACTAGAATTGAACATTACTAGAATTGAACGTTACTTGGATTAAACGCTACTTGGACTAAACGTTACTTGGACTAAACGTTACTTGGATTAAACGTTACTTGGATTAAACGTTACTTGGATTAAACGTTACTTGGATTAAACGTTACTTGGATTAAACGTTACTTGGATTAAACGTTACTTGGATTAAACGTTACTAGGATTAAACGTTACTTAGATAAACATTACGATTTGACGTAATTTAAATTGAGCATTTGTTAATTAAACGTTAGGAATTAAACGTTAGGAATTAAACGTTTAGAGAATAAAACGTTTGGAGAATAAAACGTTACAATTGAATGTTACTTTCATTGTATGTTGGGTGAATTGAAGTTTACAGAATTAAAAACGTTACATTAATTGAACGTTTTTTATATCAACTGTTATGTATAAAATGAGCGTTAGTTGGATTAAACATTGAGAAAGTGTAACGTTTACAAACGATAAAAATCTAATTTAAGGACATAGTTTAAATCCTACCCCCCCCCCCCCCCGCCCCCTCTTTTAAATTAACATAATTCATAGAAGTAAATAACCGTGAGGTAATAAAGTGAGTTTATTTAACTATAGCAAGACTCAAGACAAGAACAATAAGAGTCACAATGATGAAGAAAATGAACTGAATGTGATCCTTATGGTAAGGAAGACTGCATACAGGAAGTAAATAAAGAATATCATAGCGTGAAGGTACAGTCTTACTCATGCTAGTAGAGTGAAGGTACAGTCTCACTCATGCTAGTAGAGTGAAGGTACAGTCCTACTCATGCTAGTAGAGTGAAGGTACAGTCTCACTCATGCTAGTAGAGTGAAGGTACAGTCCTACTCATGCTAGTAGAGTGAAGGTACAGTCTCACTCATACTAGTAGAGTGAAGGTACAGTCTTACTCATGCTAGTAGAGTGAAGGTACAGTCTCACTCATGCTAGTAGAGTCAAGATACAGTCCTACTCATGCTAGTAGAGTGAAGGTACAGTCTCACTCATGCTAGTAGAGTCAAGATACAGTCCTACTCATGCTAGTAGAGTGAAGGTACAGTCTCACTCATGCTAGTAGAGTGAAGGTACAGTCTTACTCATGATAGTAGAGTGAAGGTACAGTCTTACTCATGCTAGTAGAGTGAAGGTACAGTCTTACTCATGCTAGTAGAGTGAAGGTACAGTCTTACTCATGCTAGTAGAGTGAAGATACAGTCCTACTCATGCTAGTAGAGTGAAGGTACAGTCTCACTCATGCTAGTAGAGTGAAGGTACAGTCTTACTCATGCTAGTAGAGTGAAGGTACAGTCTTACTCATGCTAGTACAGTGAAGGTACAGTCTCACTCATGCTAGTAGAGTGAAGGTACAGTCTCACTCATGCTAGTAGAGTCAAGGTACAGTCTCACTCATGCTAGTAGAGTCAAGGTACAGTCTTACTCATGCTAGTAGAGTGAAGGTACAGTCTTACTCATGATAGTAGAGTGAAGGTACAGTCTTACTCATGATAGTAGAGTGAAGGTACAGTCTTACTCATGCTAGTACAGTGAAGGTACAGTCTTACTCATGCTAGTAGAGTGAAGGTACAGTCTTACTCATGATAGTAGAGTGAAGGTACAGTCTTACTCATGATAGTAGAGTGAAGGTACAGTCTTACTCATGCTAGTACAGTGAAGGTACAGTCTTACTCATGCTAGTAGAGTCAAGGTACAGTCTTACTCATGCTAGTAGAGTGAAGGTACAGTCTTACTCATGATAGTAGAGTGAAGGTACAGTCTTACTCATGATAGTAGAGTGAAGGTACAGTCTTACTCATGCTAGTAGAGTGAAGATACAGTCTTACTCATGCTAGTAGAGTGAAGGTACAGTCTCACTCATGCTAGTAGAGTGAAGGTACAGTCTCACTCATGCTAGTACAGTGAAGGTACAGTCTCACTCATGCTATTAGAGTGAAGGTACAGTCTCACTCATGCTAGAAGCGTGAGTTCGTTGGGTCGATTTGTCGCTCATATAAATTTGCTTTAAAAATCGCACAGTCGTAATTAACTGAAATGAATGTCCTTATTAACTGCTTAATGAAATAACGATATGAATTACCGTACACTGTATGAGTTACCGTTCACTGTATGAGTTACCGTACACTGTATGAGTTACCGTACACTGTATGAGTTACCGTACACTGTATGAGTTACCGTTCACTGTATGAGTTACCGTTCACTGTATGAGTTACCGTTCACTGTATGAGTTACCGTTCACTATATGAGTTACCGTTCACTGTATGAGTTACCGTTCACGGTATGAGTTACCGTTCACTGTATGAGTTACCGTACACTGTATGAGTTACCGTTCACTGTATGAGTTACTGTACACGGTTTGAGTTACCGTTCACTGTATGAGTTACCGTTCACTGTATGAGTTACCGTTCACGGTATGAGTTACCGTTCACTGTATGAGTTACCGTACACTGTATGAGTTACCGTTCACTGTATGAGTTACCGTACACGGTATGAGTTACCGTTCACTGTATGAGTTACCGTTCACTGTATGAGTTACCGGACAAAAAATGGAAAATAATAGGTACGGATAAAAATGAATATTTCGAATATATAAAATGAATACGATTTTGAGATAGAGATTAATTTTGTATATTTGTTAATACATAGAGTTTCAAAATCATAAACGTTTTTTCTACAAACTAAAGTATTTTTTGAGTTGTGCTGGTTCGAGTTCTTTATTTCCTATCTATTACTGATGGAATGCAAGGTTTTAAATTTTTCTCATTTGAAGAATTTCAACACAGATGGCCGTTATGATGTTTGTTGTATCCGCTAGTTTGTTGTTCTGCACACTTTATGATTGTTTAATGATCTGACTGGGGAGTTTGACATATTAGTATTGAAGTGATGAATTGGAACACGGTTCAATATTTTTTAATAATGTAAGAAAATAATATATAAAACTTATTAACTAAACGATAATTTGGATCTTCCCCTACACAGTGAGAAATTTAAGGTGGGACATAGAAGATAAAGAAGAAACCTTACAAATCTTCTATGGCCCCACTATAACGTAGCAATTTCCTCTATTATCCTCTAACTATTTCTTTCCCTCTAAAGTGACTCTTGCCCTCTAACTACTAATAATTAGAGGCCTGTGACAAATAAGTCATTAGCATCACTATATTTGTAGGAAAATAATAACCCTTAGGAATAATAAGGGAATCTCATTAACATTTGTACATGCAACCACTGCTATGAATAACACGGCAGTGTTGTGGCAGAGATGCTGTAGGCCTACCGTAAATATCACGGCAGTGCTTTGGCAGAGAGAAGGTAGTTCTACCGTAAATATCAGGGCAGTGCTTTTTACAGAGATACGGTAGTTCTCCAGTAAACATCACGGCAGTTCTTTGGCAGAGATAGGGTAGTTCTACCGTAAATAATGTGGCAGTATTTTGGCGCAGAGATTGTGTAGGCCTACAGTTAATCAGTATAAGTAATTTATATTAATATTTAAAAGTAAAAAGAATATTGGCAAAGGTTGTTGTTGCTATACAACAACATATTAAAGTACATGTTTAATTAATTTAAATACTGTATAATTAGTATTGATTATGCTCAGTAAACCTATAGACACATGAATACTACAGTCTTTCTACAGTCACTCAGGGAGTACCTGTAGCTTCTACAGGTAACCTCTACAGTCACTCACAGAAGTACTGCTCCTGTATGCAAAGAGTACCTGTAGAATGTACAGGTACTCTTTGCAGTCACATAACAAGTACCTGTAGCTACAGTAGTCTACAGTCACATAAAAAGTACCTGTAGCTACAGTAGTCTACAGTCACATAACAAGTACCTGTAGCTACAGTAGTCTACAGTCACATACAATAGTAGTCACTACAGTCACAGACATAACTACATATACTGTCTACAGTCACAGAGGTTGAATCAATGTATCGACCTACCCAAGACAGTACTTCATCATGTCACATTATAGTACTGCACACAGCACAAGTCATAGCAATGCACTAACCATAACAATTACAACAATTAGAACAATTACAGTTGGAACTGTTATGGAGACACACTACAACAAGAACAGCACAGACACTTTTGTAACTGATGGTACTGAATGAAACTTATAATGAACACGAAGCCAAAGAGGTGTAGGTATACCTGCTGCTATACCAGCTGATAGGTATACCTGCTGCTATACCAGCTGATAGGTATACCTGCTGCTATACCAGCTGATAGGTATACCTGCTGCTATACCAGCTGATAGGTATACCTGCTGCTATACCAGCTGATAGGTATACCTGCTGCTATACCAGCTGATAGGTATACCTGCTGCTATACCAGCTGATAGGTATACCTGCTGCTATACCAGCTGATAGGTATACCTGCTGCTATACCAGCTGATAGGTATACCTGCTGCTATACCATTTGATAGGTATACCTGCTGCTATACCATTTGATAGGTATACCTGCTGCTATACCATTTGATAGGTATACCTGCTGCTATACCAGCTGATAGGTATACCTGCTGCTATACCAGCTGATAGGTATACCTGCTGCTATACCAGCTGATAGGTATACCTGCTGCTATACCAGCTGATAGGTATACCTGCTGCTATACCATCTGATAGGTATACCTGCTGCTATACCATTTGATAGGTATACCTGCTGCTATACCATTTGATAGGTATACCTGCTGCTATACCAGCTGATAGGTATACCTGCTGCTATACCAGCTGATTATATATATACATTAATTATATATTAAATTTAAATGGTTTTCAAAATAATTACTCCCTATTTACCAAGTAAGGTCTAACAGGGCTTTATTTTTTCAAATGTGCTGATTGATATTAGTTTGATTTTTTTTTTTTGGTAAATTTGATGAATGTGCATATTTTCAGATCTCGATAAATTATCATTATAATTTTTATATTTATTTCTAACAGGTTGTAATTAAGTACAATTTACTGTAAAAAGCACATTATATACGACCAGTGGAAATGATTACAAAATTATTGATATAGAAATATTTATTGTAATTCCTTATATAAATTATTAAAATAAAGTAAATGTTATTTTGTTTGTTATTTCAATAATAGTGTACTTTTTAATTTCAAAGCATGCATGTTTCTCACTGTGTACGTATAATATACATGCATTTTTAATACCTATGTATCTATGACTAATAGATACCTATATAATGTGTATAGGGCTTCCATTAAGAAGGGTAAGTTACGAGTTACCGGACAGTTTCACCTTTTCGATCATATCATTGTATTATTTAACTAGTTACTTAAAAACAAATTCATTATGATCGAAGATGTGGAACTGTCCGATAACTTATAGTTTACCCTAGTAGATATTGATGTAAATGCACTTATAGGTGCTTAAAATGAATCATAGTAATACATAGACACCCAAAAGCTATCGAAGACATAGATAACGTAGATACCAACGATGTATCGTAACATTAACAAGTCTGTTATATCTTATCAGTAAGAGTCTTGCCTTATCAGTGGTAAATAACTGATAAGAAGTGTAAAACTGTAGGGTGAGTGCCGAGTTATCGAACGGTTCCATATTTTCGATCATATGAGAATTTATTTAATTGGTATCCATGATACCTACAGGTATCATGGATACCAATTAGAATTAAGAGTTAAATGTTAAACTATATTGTTTTTTTCTTATACAACCGATAACATGGAACCGTTCAATAATTCAGAACTTGCCTTAAAGGGTTATATTGCACAGGTTATAATGATAGTGACTATGGTGATAGTGACTATCTTGATAGTGACTATCATTGGTAATAGTTAGCATCGACACAGTAAGAGGTGTTATCAGTAGATGATAAGGAAATGACAACAAGCAGTCAATACATCACTGGAACATAAGTAATTGTGCTTCTCGAAGAAACTGCAGATGTACAGTAGGAAAAAGGCACCTTACTGCAGTTATATGGCAGTTTACAGCAGTAATTTTGCAGTTCAATTTTCTAATTTCCGCATTGTTTCAGAAGAGTTTCAAAACAGTTTCACATACGTTTCACAGAGGTGTGAATCCTTTAAGTTTTATGAGATATCAATTGAGGTTATTATTATTAAGTTTCATTGCCGTTTCATGTCAGTTTCTTGTCAGTTTCCCGTCAGTTTCCCGTCAGTTTCATAACAGTTTCATAACAGTTTCATGTCAGTTTCATAACAGTTTCATAACAGTTTCATACAGTTTCATAACAGTTTCATAACAGTTTCATAACAGTTTCATAACAGTTTCATAACAGTTTCATAACAGTTTCATAACAGTTTCATAACAGTTTCATAACAGTTTCACTGCAGTTACCCCCCAATGAAGAGCAAATTGTTTATATCCGCAAAGATCATTCTTCTAGTCACTCTTTATTTGTGAGGGAAAAGCCCTTTGAGAGCCCCTTAAACCCCCTTTGAGAGCCCCTCAAACCCCCTTTGAGAGCCCCTTAAACCCCCTTTGAGAGCCCCTTAAACCCCCTTTGAGAGCCCCTTAAACCTCCTTTGAGAGTTCCTTAAACCTCCTTTGAGAGCCCCTTAAACCTCCTTTGAGAGTTCCTTAAACCTCCTTTGAGAGCCCCTTAAACCTCCTTTGAGAGCCCCTTAAACCCCCTTTGAGAGCCCCTTAAACCCCCTTTGAGAGCCCCTCAAACCCCCTTTGAGAGCCCCTTAAACCCCCTTTGAGAGCCCCTTAAACCCCCTTTGAGAGCCCCTTAAACCTCCTTTGAGAGTTCCTTAAACCTCCTTTGAGAGCCCCTTAAACCTCCTTTGAGAGCCCCTTAAACCCCCTTTGAGAGCCCCTTAAACCCCCTTTGAGAGCCCCTTAAACCCCCTTTGAGAGCCCCTTAAACCCCCTTTGAGAGCCCCTTAAACCCCCTTTGAGAGCCCCTTAAACCCCCTTTGAGAGCCCCTTAAACCCCCTTTGAGAGCCCCTTAAACCCCCTTTGAGAGCCCCTTAAACCCCCTTTGAGAGCCCCTTAAACCCTCTTTGAGAGCCCCTTAAACCCTCTTTGAGAGCCCCTTAAACCCCCTTTTAAAATTCCCCTTTAAACCTTCAAAACCTTTTAAAGCCTATTAAAATTCTTTTAAAAGCTCCTAAAATCCTATTTAAAACCCTTTAAACCCCTTTTTAAAAAAACTTGAACCCCATGTAAAAGCCTATTAAAATACCCTAAAAAGCTCCTTGAACACTACTTAAAACCCAATAAAACCCATCGAAATACATTTAAAAGCCCCTTAAACTTCCTTTTAGCAACCTTAAAACCCATTTAAAAGCCCCATAAAACTCCTTTAAAACCCTTTATAAGCCCCTTAAAAACACTTAAAAATCATTGAAAAGCCCCTTAAAAACAGTTTATAAGCCCCTTAAAAACATCTTTAAAAATCTTCAAAAAGCCTCTTGAACCCCATTTAAAACACCTTCACTAATCACTTACCATTAAATTATCATGTGAATTATATGTCAAAAATAAATAAATGCAGCATAAAACATCATCTTCCGCATCTGCGAAGGTAGTAAACACTGTTTTATGACTAATACTATTTTCAATAATGTATATCTTATAGCTCATAAATCGGTAATTAATTATAATAAAGAAAATAAAACAGAGAAAATCTATTTCAGTTTTATAATAAATTTAATATTATTAATAGATTTTTTCTAGGATAAGGATTTTGTTAATCTTATTTTACTTTATTTATAGTGAAAAAAAAAGATAATTTTAAGTGCATATTGAAATAAATTAAATACACAATTATTAAGAATGGATTATATATGTTTTAAGTAGGTTAAGATCCAAGTTTTCGGACAGTTCCACATTTTCGATCATATGAAGAAGTATATAATAAAAGGAAAGTGATATTCATTATATACTTTTCTTATATGACCGAAAATGAGGAACTGCTATTTTAGCAGATTTTTAAAATTAGCCTCGAAGTAACAGTTCCTCATTTTTTAAATTTGCCTCGAATTGAAGCTAACATGCAATAATTTAATTATTTATTTATAAACCATTATTAATTTAACGTATAGGAATGAATTCATTAAAAATCAAATATATTAAATATATACCTCCAATGAAATTAATTAACTAAAAACATATTTATTAATTAAATTTGTTTATCAGAAATATTAATTAACGTAATTTAAAAATGTGGAACATTTTTCATATAATAAACGTTTTTAGAAATGATAAACGTTTTTAGAAATGATAAACGTTTTTAGAAATGATAAACGTTTTTAAATATGATAAACGTTTTTAAAAATAATAAGTTTTTAGATGTGATAAATGTTTTTAAATATGATAAACGTTTTTAAATATGATAAACGTTTTTAGAAGTGATAAACGTTTTTAAAAATAATAAGTGTTTTTAGAAATGATAAACGTTCTTCAAAATGATAAACGTTTTTAGAAATAATTAACGTTTTTGCATCATGATAAACGCTAAATCATACAGTTAGGAAGAAAATGAAATACAAGGGACTGGAAGAAGCAGTCAGAAAGGAAAGTGGTTCCATGAACAAAGTCACCTACCACCAGTCAGTGACAATGCTCATGGATACAGAAAAGCTACTCCATGAACAAAGTCACCTACCACCAGTTAGTGACAATGCTCATGGATGCAGAAAAGCTACTCCATGAACAAAGTCACCTACCACCAGTCAGTGACAATGCTCATGGATGCAGAAAAGCAACATACTAAGGGTAAAATAATTAGAACAATCATCATACCCTCATCACAGAGCTACACCTTTTTAAAGCATTATATAATTGCCCTGCATGACGTAGTTAGTACATAGCATGCTATAAGGAGATTATAATTTAAAATAATCAGTTGGAAATTATTTAAGTGATTATAACCATAATCAATACAGTGGTCCATCTTAAATAATTATGATTTTTATTTTAACTTCGTCCATAGGGTTTGTTCCGAGTTTTAGAACTGTTCTACATTGTCGATCACAAGAGAAAATGTATATAAGAGTTATTTAACTTTTTATTTTATTGGTATCCTTGATACTTGCAGGTATCATGGATACCAATTGAATTACAAGTTCAATGTATTTCATTTTCATTTGATCGAAAACATGGAATCGTCTGATAACTTGAATATTACCCTATATAGATATATAAATTATTAATGTATATTTTTTCTATATGTAAAAATTTATTATTTTTATATTATATTTTCCTTTATTAAAAATAAAGTTGAAATGGTGTTAATTTAAATAAAGTACATTTCATGATTCAAAATATTAATTGCTGATGGTTACCGTATCCTAGATACGAAAGCTAAAGGGTATCACAGGTACGTGTATCGTAGATATCTTGCGCTATATCACTGTGTGTAGTTAGTTATATACGCTATATTGGGTATTTATTTGTATCTTGGCTTTTTAATTATAGTGGAAACTATATTATGGACTAAATAGAGAAATAAATATAAATATTTTGTATTATGTCATACATAATATCGAATAAAATTTGTTTATTTATCGAAACAATAAGATATATATAATATTACAATTGATTATTTAAATTATTTATTTATTAGGGTTATATTAATATTTTTATTAATTATTTCATTTTAAAATGAATAATAAAATATTTTTTAGAATAATAAATATATCAAAATATTATTTTATTTACATGAGTTTAATTTAAGAAAATTGTTATATTTCTTTACGAATAAAAAACAATTATTGTAATTAACATAATTTTCTCACAATATAATAATTTATGCTTTGTAATAATAAATGTTTCTAATTTTATAACTATTAATTTATTAAATTAGATAATTTAAATACCTGTGTTTCCTCTGTCTCGGTAATCAAACTACTCTTGTCTTCAGTTAGGTTTTCGGACGATCTCTTCTCGTCCTCTTCTTCGTCCCCTTCGTACTTGAAAACTTTGATTTCGTCCTCCTGTGACTCGACATCGTCACCAGGGGACCCGGACACGGTCGGCATCACGGTAAATCCACAACCTATGTCGAATTATCCACCTTTCACCAAAATAGTGTAGATGTTAAAGCTCTACAATCATTTCTACCACAATTAGCACTACACTTTTTCACAGGAACTTCACGATGCGTGTACTCGATTGTTTTCATAATATTTCTATACCCATCACATCTACACTGTGCGTACGTACCCTCGTTAATTTCAATTTGTCACGATAAATTGGCTGTAAAAGGTTGGTTGTAAAAGGTATCGCCAACAGGAAGGGTATTAATGCTATGGTTTTGACGAGAATAAAGATACCCTCGTATGAATAAAATAGGAATGGGTAGGTCAGGACAACATGCAGCACTCACATACCTTTCTCACGTCTAATGCCAAACTGAACGCTATCTATGCCTCAAAAGATTATCTTGCTACGTCGGGACCAATGCCCCGCCCTAACCAATCTAACGTACGCCAGTAGACGGCACTGCCGCCCGTACCGTCCCTCCCCGTACCGACGGACCGCCCTCATCTTCGGCAAAAGCTTAGAGTCCATCCAATAGCATCCGGAAGTTAGAAGCCGCACCACGCCCCGATCAACCAGAGGGATGATTGACAAGGGATCCCTCGGACTGGGGGACGCCTATTCTCAAAAGCAGCACCCCGAAAAAAAGGGAAAGCAGTTCCAAAAGAATGAGGATATTTTGAGTTGACTAAAGATAAATGGTTGGTGCTCAGATGACGGTGTCATCATTAGAGTAAGTGTCTAAATATGCACAAACTCCGGGGCTTATTCTCGAGTCTTTTTTCCCGATGTCCAAAAGTAGTTGAAGACTGACGCGTAGAGGGGGGGGGGGGTTGAAGAGCAAATGGGGGAGATTGGAGTACTTGGAAAGGGGGCATGGAGGGGGCAAATGATTTAATATGTTCATCCAGGACTCCTAGGCATCTGCGGATGACTATATCCATCCTAGGTTCCAATCTACAGGGAATCACAAATTGGACATCGAAAGCGATGGTTATTTTCAGACGATAGAATTGTGTAAGTAAATGTATACCCTGTAAGAAAACTATGGTGGGGCCATAGAAGATTAGGAGGGGACATTCTCGTAATCTTTATGGCCCCACCATAAACTTCCATCAGAATATATATATATATATATGAACATTTATACGGATTATATAAAAGATTATACGGATTTTATATAATATTTGGGAATGCTAAGAAACAAATGAGAGTAAATATTAATTAGTTTTAAATGATAAGAAACAAACTTATATTTGATTTTAAATTAAAAAATTATTCCGTTTTTATCCATATCTAATTGATTTTAGAAAATATTAAGAGACGAATAATCTTCGAATTATCGGACGGTTCCACACTTTAGATCGTTTGAGTAAATGTATATATATATAATGATTGCTATTTAACTTTTATTTTGATTGCTATCCATGATACATGCAGGTATCATGGATACCAATTAAAATAACGAGTGCAGGTATCATGGATACCAATTAAAATAACGAGAGCAGGTATCATGGATACGAATTAAAAATACCTGCAAGTATCATGGATACCAATTAAAATAACGAGAGCAGGTATCATGGATACGAATTAAAATACCTGCAGGTATCATGGATACCAATTAAAATAACGAGTGCAGGTATCATGGATACCAATTAAAATAACGAGAGCAGGTATCATGGATACGAATTAAAAATACCTGCAAGTATCATGGATACCAATTAAAATAACGAGAGCAGGTATCATGGATACGAATTAAAATACCTGCAGGTATCATGGATACCAATTAAAATAACGAGTGCAGGTATCATGGATACGAATTAAAAATACCTGCAAGTATCATGGATACCAATTAAAATAACGAGAGCAGGTATCATGGATACGAATTTAATTACCTGCAGGTATCATGGATACCAATTGAAATAACGAGTGCAGGTATCATGGACACGAATTTAATTACCTGCAGGTATCATGGATACCAATTGAAATAACGAGTGCAGGTATCATGGATACCAATTAAAATAACGAGAGCAGGTATCATGGATACGAATTAAATTACCTGCAGGTATCATGGATACCAATTAAAATAACGAGTGCAGGTATCATGGATACCAATTAAAATAACGAGAACAGGTATCATGGACACGAATTAAATTACCTGCAGGTATCATGGATACCAATTGAAATAACGAGTGCAGGTATCACGGATAACAATTAAACTAGCGAATGCAGGTATCATGGATACGAATTAAAATAAAAGTTAAATAATAATAAAAACATACTTTTTCTCACACGTGACACTGTCCTATAACTCGAAATTTACCTTTTGTGTATTATTTAAAAAGTGAGACAAAATCTATTATGTTACCTACATGTTTTATTCATTTCTATATTACTAATAGTTGCATATTTAACTAGATGAAGGGCACTAGTAGAGAGAGCGCTTACCTTCGCCACCACTTATAAATGACCTTGACCTGTAACCTGGTCGATCCCAAAATCTAAAAACGATTTTCTGGATAATGACCAATCGTCCCACCAAATTTCAGGCAATTTGGTTGAATACTTTTGAGTTTTGCGAATTGTCAGGCTTACAAAGAAATAAATGCATACCAAAACAAAGCCTTCCGCAATTGTGAAGGTAATTAGAAGAGACGTTCCAAATTGTAAGTACAAGTTACCAATAGGCGACTAATCTCAAATTCAAACATCTAACTAACTAACCTGCTTTAATCCTTTGTTTCCCTAATGGTGCTACCACATTGTGTTATGGAAAAAAATATCCATAATTCCCATTAAGAGAAACGGTTACCTAGTTAGAAAGAATTACATTTTTAAATGAAATATGCACTTATGAATTATTTCATTAAAACATTTTATGAGTATATGACAATAATGATATGTTAGTCAAAACGGTGAATTAATTTCATTTTTGAATATGGTTTTATATTTAAATGTTGCTGTGTTTAGTTAATATTCAATAAAATTGGTTGTAATCTATAATGAAAATGGCTGACTTCTCGGACTTGCAAAGAGGCCAAATTGTTGAACTCGTATGGAAGGCTTTAGTGTATACTTATCGTTACAAGAGGTACTGTCTCAAAAGTAACTGGAACGGGCACTCGTAGAGCTCATACCTTCCCCACCGTTTCAATCGATTTTGATATTTTCTTGACCTTGACCTACGACCCAATCGCTCCCAAAATCGGATAAACTGGTTCCTGGATAATGACCAATCGTCCCACCAAATTTCAGACAATTTAGTTGAACACTTTTTGAGTTATGCGAATAACAAGACTATATGATCAAACCATAATCATCCAAAATTGGCGAAGGTAATGACTTCCTAGACAAGAGAAGGAAAAACGTCCTCGACAAAACACAGATCTTACCGGAAGTTGAATTTGTTGGAGAGAGACCGTCGGGACGTGCTAAATTTAGTCAGAAATAGTTAGGATATTTAAAAAAAATTAAATTTACTCCTGAATTCTGTTCAACTTTTCACACTGAGATGAATGAACTTCTGATGACTAGGGTTGTGACAATATGCATTTAAAATTATAGATCTTAAGAGTATCATAGACGAAACAAAATGAAATGGTATTGAATACTATATACCGCTGGTGTAGAACGAATCAATAGTCTTTAATTCAATCCGTCTATAATACTTTTTTGGGTCTATGATTTTAAACGCATATTGTCACAACCCTATCAAAAATGTCATTACGAAGATTGATACTTGTTTGTCAACCATGAGGTTAATTATTTCACGCATTTTTTTTTAAATGAAAGATATCTAATTAGAAACTATAATTAGAATCTAATAGAGCATTTACTAGCAAAGATCGATACAATTATATATCTATATATATAAGTTCGATACATCTAATCATGTAGGAGAGAATTAGTTCAATGAAATTAAAGATCACGTAACAAGCTAGGGTGAGGCAAGTATATTGCGTCAGGAGTCTGTGTAGACGCTATACAGCAAAACCTCATAGTAGACCAGAGTTACGTTATCTAGTTTGTTTGGTCTAGTAAGAAACTCACTTTATTAGTTTCCTACTAGACCAACATCGTTTTCTCTAAAAGTAAAGCGGTGACTTAAATATTTCGATATCTCTAATTGGTTATGATAACTTTAATGCCAAATTAATGGTGACTAACTTACCAATTTTGAAGGGAAACACATTTAGAAACGTTATGATTTTTTTTATTCAATTAAAATGAATATAATATTTTTTCAAATTAAATTATCATTTTATGAAATTATAATAGCCGTAACTGTATCTAGTTTTCTATAAATTTTCACATCAATTTTTTAGCACAGACTCTGCCATTAAATTTCAAACCGATTCTGCCTTATGTTTTATCCTAAAAACAGCATATATTAATATAATATATAATTCAAATTAGAGAATTATCTTTGAAACACTATTGTAATTATTACTCTTTGTAATATTTACACTAAAATAACTGTCAGGTGACAAAAATTGTGGTTTGTCTAGAACGAGGTTTTTTCCAGTAGTTTCAAATTTTTTTTGGTCTAATAGGAGGTTTGTCTACTAGGAGGCTGGTCTACTACGAGGTCTTGCTGTATATCGATTGACTGTTAAGTTTGGAACAAGATAAATAATTATAGGTATTGCAATGGTCTGTTTCATTTTCTGCAGAATATGTATGGAATATTTAAGGAAAATCTAAAGAACCGATCAGCTGAGGGAAAAATCTTGCCAACCCTAACGCGATTTACCCACTTCACCCTAAATCAAGGAGCGATAACATGTAACCCATTCGAATCAAAGACTATTGCCAATTTGTAATTCATTTCATATGCACTCACTGCATAGGGAAGCTTAAACATCATTAGTACATAAATAATATTCGATTTCTTGCAAATACTCTACAAAAATTAGGGAAAAGTATTTTCAAATAACCTCACTTCACCACTGAATAACTTGCACTGGGTGAAATTTAAAATTTCGAGTCTACCTATAACTACTTTATGGGAACATAGCAGTGAACCTGTGGGTGTAACCAATTAGTTTCGGACACTTTGAGTCTAATCTAGCACTGTGATACTATTGGTCACCTTCACTTGTATATGGGATATAATGTATACATGTTGTGTAAAGGGCCGTACACACGTAGGGTTTTTTAAGTCTTTCCACAAGACTTTTTTCTAAGCTCCTCCTACATTTTCCACGAGAATATAAAAAAACGATATAATTATTATTTGAAATTGATAAATAGAAGAGCTATAGATATTTTTCCCATTTGACGACCCCCACCAAATGCAATTTAAATTAACTTTTTCATATGTACTTTTGTCCATAGAGTTCGAAAATCATAACAGTTTTTGTAGAAACTAATACGTTTTGAGATATGAGGGTTTGAAGTTATTTATTCCCTATGTATAAGGGAATGGAGAACTTAAAAAAAACTCGACCAATTTTGGTCAAAGATATCCATAATGTAGTTTGTCGTATCCGCTAGTTTGTTGTACTGCACACTTCATGATTGATTAATAACCTGAGAGAGGGGTATGGGGGGGGGGGGGGGCTCACCCCTCTCCCATTACACATATATAACTGGAAATGTTCGGTATATGCATTTAAGGGGGGCGTGCCGCCCCCCCCCCCTCCGAGGCCTCCTGCCAAGTCATTAATCGATCATGAAGTGCACAGTGCAACAAACTAGCGGATACAACAAATTACATTACTGTTTCATGTAAAAAATCTATATTGTTTGAGTAATTTCAATGAAAACACGAGTTTTTTCAAAGTTCTCAATCCTTCAGTATTACATAGTAATAAATAACTTTCAACCCTCATATCTCAAAAACTATTAGTTTCTACAAAAAACAGTTTCGATTTTCAGATTCTATGGACAAAAATACATAAAAAAAAATTAAATTACATTTGGTGGTGGTCGTCAATTAGGAAAGGTCCGGCTGTAGTATTCAAGATACGATAGCTATCGTATCTTGAATACTATAGGTATCATCTTTAGCATACTATAGCTATCGTATCTAGGATACTATAGCTATCGTATCTAGGATACTATAGCTATCGGATCTAGGATACTATAGCTATCGTATCTAGGATACTATAGCTATTGTATCGAGGATGCTATGGCTTTCTATTTACTATACTATTGCTATATGTATTATACTTGATACGATAGCTATAGTATCCTTGATACGATAGCCATAGTACCCTAGATACGATAGCCAAAGTATCCTAAATACGATAACCATAGTATCCTTGATACTATAGCTATAGTATCCTAGATACGATAGCTATAGTATCCTAGATACGATCTGATTATAAAATACCTCTTATCAAATTTACTCCATTTTGGTGCAAAAATAAAACACTGTTTTAAATTCTGTTAATTTGTTTTGATGAAATTAGCAACTCTACTATTTTATAGACGATAAAAATATTTAATCTTAATACACTTAAACTCTGTGACCCATGATTAATTAATGTAATTAATTAAATACTTAATCACTTGAATATGCCATTATTTTTACTCTATATAGAGTGAGAATCCTACTTGCAGCTCTGGAAAAAATCAATATAGAGTGAAAATAATGGCTTATTCAAGTAATCAAGCATTAAGTTAATTAATTAAATACTTAATCACTTGAATATGCCATTATTTTAACTCTATAGAGTGAGAATCCTACTTTCAGCTCTGGATAAAATCAATATAGAGTGAAAATCATGGCATGTTCAAGTAATCAAGCATTAAGTTAATTAAATAAATTAATCATGGGTCATTGAGTTCAGTGTAAATATACTAAAATTCTAATATTTTTATCGTTTATTAATAGGTAATGTTGCTAATTTCATAATAACAAATTAACAGAATTTAAAATACGGTCACAATTAATTACTTTACATAATCATTATCATTTATTATTTACTTTCAATTATGAGATGAAGAAATAGAAAATGAAATAACTTGTTTTATTATCTTAGGAGATGCAATATAAGTAGGATATGAATATAGTTCTGAGTTTTCGGACAGTTCCACATTTTCGACCAAGAAAGAAAAAAGAATATGAGGATTATTTTTTAGCTTTCATTTTAATTGGTATAAATGATTACAGGTAAGTTCACAGTCCTCAATTTACCGCACGGTAAATTCACAGCAACTCCATTCATCGCGCGGTAAATTTACCGCATTGTAATATTTTTTTAACTAGTCATTGATTGTAATTGATGGAGAACATTGCATTTGACTACTTGATACATCACGTCTTAAACCATACTGACTAACACACTGCTCATAAGTCTACCTTACTGACTAACACACTGCTCATAAGTTTACCATACTGACTAATACACTGCTCATAAGTTTACCTTACTGACTAACACACTGCTCATAAGTTTACCTTACTGACTAACACACTGCTCATAAGTTTACCTTACTGACTAATACACTGCTCATAAGTTTACCATACTGACTAATACACTGCTCATAAGTTTACCTTACTGACTAATACACTGCTCATAAGTTTACCATACTGACTAATACACTGCTCATAAGTTTACCTTACTGACTAATACACTGCTCATAAGTCTACCATACTGACTTATACACTGCTCATAAGTTTACCATACTGACTAACACACTGCTCATAAGTTTACCTTACTGACTAACACACTGCTCATAAGTTTACCTTACTGACTAATACACTGCTCATAAGTTTACCATACTGACTAATACACTGCTCATAAGTTTACCTTACTGACTAATACACTGCTCATAAGTTTACCATACTGACTAATACACTGCTCATAAGTTTACCTTACTGACTAATACACTGCTCATAAGTCTACCATACTGACTTATACACTGCTCATAAGTTTACCTTACTGACTAATACACTGCTCATAAGTTTACCATACTGACTAATACACTGCTCATAAGTCTAACTTACGAGAACCCGTTAGAAAAATTACTATGAAAAAAATTTAAGCAATACATTTAAATTTAATTATCAAAATTTAATAAATAAATTGCGTTAAATTTTTCGCACATTGTCAATGGCATCGCAATGTTCGTCATAGGCCAGAAAAAGTACCTTATAGACGAATTGTAGATCAAAGAAGGCATTTCTTCCCTTGGCTCTATATTATCTATTGTTCAATGTTAATTCCTGCAAGTCTTTGTTAATTCTTCTTTCTTTCTTAACAATTCCATTTATTAGAATGTACAGACGTTATTTGCTCATTGAAAACAGTAGTTTGGACATTGTTGTTGATTTTGGGTCTTCGTTGTCCAGCTGAGTAGTGACCTGTAAGCCTCTGATAAACCTGTAACTTGTAAGAGATAGGCCTCTGTTGCTAATATTTGTAACATATTATTTGTTAATTTTTGGAATTGAATTATTTTTTGCAGTGAATTTACCACGTGGTGAATTGAGTTGCGGTGAATTGAGTTGCGGTGAATTGAGTTGCGGTGAATTGAGTTGCGGTGAATTGAGTTGCGGTGAATTGAGTTGCGATGAATTGAGTTGCGATGAATTGAGTTGCGGTGAATTGAGTTGCGATGAATTACTCTGTGGTGAATTTATCCTGCGATGAATTTACCATGCGATGAATTAAGTTGCGGTGTACCTACAATTCGGGAGAATTATTGTGGGTGGTGAACTTTCTGGTGGTGAATTACACTAAATACATACACTAAATTGATTGAAACATCAACAGCAAGTCGATGATATTTCAAATAAATAAATTGACTATTACATTTATTTATTAATTTAATCTTCATCATGTTCACATTAATTTAAAAAATATTATAATAGGTACAAATTTCTTCCAATTACCATATTTTTCAGTTTGATCATTGATCGTACAAGCGGCTGATCGTCCTTCTAATTAGTATTATGCATATTGAAATGAATAAATTAATTAACAATATTACTGCAGTAATACAAATAATACCCATTTAAATATTATATATGAGATAGTAACTGAAATATTAGTGCAGATATCCGTAGACTAATGTTTTTTGTATCGAAAACCGTAGACTCTGACTAATATTGACAAATTAACTGCTCAATGCGCCATATATGGTTCACATAAAACTTGCTCAGCCTGCATCATGTACCACTAACGGTACACACGAACACTTTAAAAAAATTGATTGAATACTCTATAGTTTACAAGACTAGTGTTGGAAAAGTAAGGAATAAAAATTGCAAAATGTAATTTGTAAAAATATTCTACGTATTTAGGACTAGAAATATCAGAAAAATATGTAAAAAAAACAAATAAAATGACTCAATAAAAATAAAAATGTAGACTAAAACTTAGACAATTTAAAATAAATAAAATATTAAAACCAAAGTCCGTAGACTTAACGTATATGACTTAAAACATATTTCAAAATTTACTACCAATATCCGTAGACTTATGATATATAATATTATTCTAACTGTAAAGCTTCTCAAGTGTTTTTTTCTTGGTACTGACTGGCATATTTGAACAGCCAGGCGAGATTTCTGGCACAAAGTAGTGTTATAGCGTTCACATACTAGCGTTATAGCATGCAAATACTAGCGTGCTAGCGTGCACATACTAGCCTGCTAGCGTGCACTTACCAGCTTGCTAGCGTGCACATACTAGCGTGCACATACTAGCTTGCTAGCGTGCACATACTAGCTTGCTAGCGTGCACATACTAGCGTGCACATACTAGCGTGCACATACTAGCTTGCTAGCGTGCACATACTAGCGTGCACATACTAGCTTGCTAGCGTGCACATACTAGCGTGCACATACTAGCTTGTTAGCGTGCACATACTAGCGTGCACATACTAGCTTGTTAGCGTGCACACACTAGCGTGCACATACTAGCTTGCTAGCGTGCACATACTAGCGTGCACATACTAGCTTGCTAGCGTGCACATACTAGCTTGCTAGCGTGCACATACTAGCGTGCACATACTAGCTTGCTAGCGTGCACATACTAGCTTGCTAGCGTGCACATACTAGCTTGCTAGCGTGCACATACTAGCTTGCTAGCGTGCACATACTAGCGTGCTAGCGTGCACATACTAGCTTGCTAGCGTGCACATACTAGCGTGCTAGTGTGCACATACTAGCGTGCAAATACTAGCGTGCTAGCGTGCACATACTAGCTTGCTAGCGTGCACATACTAGCGTGATCAAATGATTGACGAGTTTCACACCCTATTTTTTAAATAGAATTACTGCGTGACAGACTGATTGGTAGTGTGGCTTAGAAAATTGGGCCCACATCGACTACAAATTGCACGTCATTTGTCAGAGAGAATTATAGGTACGTTAAGGAATGAGTTTATAGGCTCTTTATGGAATATTTATAGTGTAAAGGGCCGTACACACGTAGGGTTTTTAAGTCTTTCCACCAGACTTTTTGCTAAGCTCCTCCTACTTTTTCCACGAGAAAATAGAAAAAACGATATAATTGTTATTTATTTCAGTTGGTATCCATAATACCTGTAGGTATCATGGATACCAACTAAGATAAATAACTATATTGTTTCTTTCTTATATTCTCGTGGAAAAAGTAGGAGGAGCTTAGCAAAAAGTCTGGTGGAAAGACTTAAAAACCCTACGTGTGTACGAACCTTTAAGAGGAATAAAAGTGATAAGATATAATTAATTAGATGGATCTGTTTTTTTAGACTTAAAATAATTATTCTATTTCAAAATATAAAAGTATCGTCCTTCTCTTAATTTATTATTTAAATGTGACTGTTATCCCTTAACCCTAGTAACCGAACTGGTTCGAGCGCACCAGCTCGGTAAGAAAAATATCAATAACTTTAATTCTAAACCGATTTGGATGCTGTCTTTTCATGACTTTAACATTTAAATATAATTACACTTGGTTAGATAGAAAGGAAGATGATAAATGGTAAGACACTCATATTATGAGCATTTATTCAAAATATATTAGGGGTGTATCAGCTGTTTCACGGGTACATTCAGATATGAAATGCACTAGTTAGTAAAGGAGGTCAGTTGCATTGTACTGCTATTCCACCACAACATAATACACAGCTATTGTACTTTTGTGGGCCAAAATTGTTTTTGGCAGTGGTAAGAAATACATTCGGAGATGTTTCGATTACGTGACGTCATGACAGCAACATTCTAAAGTCTGTTCTATTTACGTTCGAAAGGGTTATTTTTAAATAAACTCATTGAGACGTATAACAAAATAATACTGAACACGTATTACATGTAGACATACTTCAACAGCTGTAAATATTGTTTCCTAGCAACATGCACTCATTCTTCCCACACAGTGTACCCCGTCCATACCACATCAGTACCTATCCATTACGCGGTAATATTAGCTTCTTATGCTTCCTTGTTATTTTTAATTTAAATGGACCAGTTCTCATTCATGTCTACCAATGAATGTGCAAGTATTAAATGAATGTAAGTGTGAATGAAACTATCGACAAGACGATTTATTAAGATTTTAGTTTTAGTTATAGCAGGTTCGCACCTAGGTTAGTAAGTGTTCTTTCTAGCTATAGGTTAAATGGGTTGAACTTTATTACACAATATTACTAGATGTAAAATAAAAAATAGATTTTAATATTCGTAACTAAATAAATATATAAATCCCAGGTAGCGATATTTCTATAGACAATATTGCCTTCATATTGTCCCAACATTGGGACAATATTGGGAATCGTTAGACTAACTAACGAATTACTATATAGTACTAACGAATTACTAAATAGTACTAAAGCTAACTAACGAATTACTAAATAGTACTGAAGCTAACTAACGAATTACTAAATAGTACTGAAGCTAACTAACGAATTACTAAATAGTACTAAAGCTAACTAACGAATTACTAAATAGTACTAACGAATTACTAAATAGTACTAAAGCTAACTAACGAATTACTGAATAGTACTGAAGCTAACTAACGAATTACTAAATAGTACTAAAGCTAACTAACGAATTACTAAATAGTACTAACGAATTACTAAATAGTACTAACGAACTACTATGTAGTACTAACGAACTACTAAATAGTACTGAAGCTAACTAACGAATTACTAAATAGTACTAAAGCTAACTAACGAATTACTAAATAGTACTGAAGCTAACTAACGAATTACTAAATAGTACTAAAGCTAACTAACGAATTACTAAATAGTACTAACGAATTACTAAATAGTACTAAAGCTAACTAACGAATTACTAAATAGTACTAAAGCTAACTAACGAATTACTAAATAGTACTAACGAATTACTAAATAGTACTAAAGCTAACTAACGAATTACTAAATAGTACTGAAGCTAACTAACGAATTACTAAATAGTACTAAAGCTAACTAACGAATTACTAAATAGTACTAACGAATTACTAAATAGTACTAAAGCTAACTAACGAATTACTAAATAGTACTAAAGCTAACTAACGAATTACTAAATAGTACTAACGAATTACTAAATAGTACTAAAGCTAACTAACGAATTACTAAATAGTACTGAAGCTAACTAACGAATTACTAAATAGTACTAAAGCTAACTAACGAATTACTAAATAGTACTAACGAACTACTAAATAGTACTAACGAATTACTAAATAGTACTAACGAATTACTAAATAGTACTAACGAATTACTAAATAGTACTAACGAACTACTAAATAGTACTAACGAACTACTAAATAGTACTAACGAACTACTAAATAGTACTAACGAACTACTAAATAGTACTAACGAACTACTAAATAGTACTAACAAACTACTAAATAGTACTAACGAACTACTAAATAGTACTAACGAACTACTAAATAGTACTAACGAATTACTAAACAGTACTAACGAACTATTAAATAGTACTAACGAACTACTAAATAGTACTAACGAACTACTAAATAGTACTAACGAACTACTAAATAGTACTAACGAATTACTAAATAGTACTAACGAATTACTAAATAGTACTAACAAACTACTAAATAGTACTAACGAACTACTAAATAGTACTAACGAACTACTAAATAGTACTAACGAACTACTAAATAGTACTAACGAACTACTAAATAGTACTAACGAACTACTAAATAGTACTAACGAACTACTAAATAGTACTAACGAATTACTAAATAGTACTAACGAATTACTAAATAGTACTAACGAATTACTAAATAGTACTAACGAATTACTAAATAGTACTAACGAATTACTAAATAGTACTAACGAACTACTAAATAGTACTAACGAATTACTAAATAGTACTAACGAACTACTAAATAGTACTAACGAACTACTAAATAGTACTAACGAACTACTAAATAGTACTAACGAATTACTAAATAGTACTAACGAACTACTAAATAGTACTAACGAATTACTAAACAGTACTAACGAACTATTAAATAGTACTAACGAACTACTAAATAGTACTAACGAATTACTAAATAGTACTAACGAATTACTAAATAGTACTAACGAACTACTAAATAGTACTAACGAACTACTAAATAGTACTAACGAACTATTAAATAGTACTAACGAACTACTAAATAGTACTAACGAACTACTAAATAGTACTAACGAATTACTAAATAGTACTAACGAATTACTAAATAGTACTAACGAACTACTAAATAGTACTAACGAACTACTAAATAGTACTAACGAATTACTAAATAGTACTAACGAACTACTAAATAGTACTAACGAACTACTAAATAGTACTATCAGTGCATGTTAGCTATCTTCTACTCAAGTCATTTGAGTCACTCAAAGTTGGTAATCACCTACTTATATCACCTGTGAGGTATACCTGTCAGTCACAGGTATGGATTGGAGGGGATATTTGGAGGGGGTGGAAAAGAGGGAGTAGGGGGTATTTAAGTGCATGCTACTTGTGCAGTCACGCTTGAACAATAGAAAAAGTTACAAGTTATTCAACTGTTTCATATTTTCGATCATGAGGGAAAAAGTATATTGTATTTATAGTTCATTGTTTTGTTATTATAAATTTTATTCTAATACCATTGAAGTAAAACTTAAATTATATTTACATATTTCTTCTTTTATGGTTGTATATTTATGGTGTGATTATCGCAGATTAAACCCATCTCAATCTCCTATTTACCCACCATTACTATCTCTTAAATAGAAAGTTGTGGTGTGGCCACCCCTCTTAATCATCCATGGACCCACCATAACTTTCTCTCAAAATAGAAATTTATGGTGGGCCACCCCTCTTAATCTTCCATGGGCCCACCATAACTTTCTCTCAAAATAGGAATTTATGGTGGGCCACCCCTCTTAATCTTCCATGGGCCCACCATAACTTTCTTTCAAAATGACAAGTTATGGTGGGGTCACCCCTCTTAATCTTCCATGAGCCCACCATAACTTTCTTCCAAATGACAAGTTATGGTGGGGTCACCCCTCTTAATCTTCCATGGGCCCACCATAACTTTCTTTCAAAATGACAAGTTATGGTGGGGTCACCCCTCTTAATCTTCCATGGTCCCACCATAACTTTCTTTCAAAATGACAAGTTAGGGTGGGGTCACCCTCTTAATCTTCCATGCGCCCACCATAACTTTCTTTCAAAATGACAAGTTATGGTGGGGTCACCCCTCTTAATCTTCCATGGTCCCACCATAACTTTCTTTCAAAATGACAAGTTAGGATGGGGTCACCCTCTTAATCTTCCATGCGCCCACCATAACTTTCTTTCAAAATGACAAGTTATGGTGGGGTCACCCCTTCTTATCTTCCATTTTCCACCATAAATTTTTTCAATATCAATTTTTTTATGGTGGATCCACCCCTTTTAATCTTCCAATTCCCCACCATACACTTCCTTCTTTTTACCAATCTGACATAATCTTCCAAGATACCATACCTTTTTCTCCAGGTAGGCCTATATGGCTTAGGTCTAAGGCTTTTCTTTCGGCTGACAGAGCAGTCATTGTTGCATGTTAATAATTTCCGTTGAAAGGAGGGAAGCTTACGCGTATCCACTTTCAAATTATGCCAAATTATACACGCTTTACTACGCTTTATTTCAGGCAACAGTTATTGAAAAATGGCAACTGAAAAAAATAGAAAATTATATCAGTTTAGGGTGAGTTTTGAGTTATTGAACGGTTCTACATTTTCAACCATGTAAGAAAATATATAATATGACATTTTAACTCGTTATACTAGTATCCGTGATACCTGCAGGTATCATGGATACCAATTAAAATAACGAGTTAAAATGGTAAATTATGTTATTTTTGTGAATTGTCATATCTTAAAAACTACTTACGGTTTTATTCTTTTTTCAAATGCCACTGTGTTTAACAACTTCTTTTAAAATAGTAATTAAAGTTCAAAGAAATACGTTTATCGATAGTGATGCAATAGTGATAATAGTAAACAGTGTCAAAAGTATGCTTGTGCACAAACATTAAATTACGAACATTTTTTCTAATAAGGGAAATACTTAAAATGATAATCCTTTATAACATATCCTTCATTTACCTCTTCACTCTCCCTCCTTCACTTTCTTCTTCTCTTTCCTCTTCATTTTCCTCTTTCTTCAGACCCACACAATCGAAATCTCCTGACCCCCCCCTCCTCTCCACCTGATCGTCAATTATCCTCCCAATGTCCATTTATCCCTCGAACCTGCGCTCAATTTTTCCTGAGCCGATTACCGTCTTTACGGTCTTTACGGTCTATATTGCACGGAACACTCTGGACCTGACCGAGATTACTACCCCGTCCACACGAACACGAGAAAACCACTTTCAAACCGGCCTAAACAGTTAAAGTTTATCTAACTGTGATAAATAACTAATAGAGTTATAGTCAATGTTTAAATAGGTATTAATGTTGATCAGAACTACTGACTGTAACGCAGCTTCTGCAGTAAGAAGGATCCTTTTCTCTGCTTGCAGACGGCAAAGGATATAAGAAGGATACGTCACGGCTCAGAGGAATGATAGCCATTATTATCAGTCTCTCTATTTGGTTGTGAATTCACTGGGGGTAATTTCAATGGTCAGACTTTCAAAAGGAGGATTTGGAGGGGAAATGCATAAATAGAAACTACTTTTATTCATTTATTTTGATATGTATAAAGCTTATGAATTATAGATTTTATATCAGTTATTTTATGAGCTTAAATACAAATTTGTTATGTTTAATAATTTTAGAATGGTTCTCTATTCACTCACCACTCACCACTCCTCTCCACTCATTATTCATAAATCTCTACTCATCACTCACCAGTCACCACTCCTCCTCACTCTGCAATTACCATACTCCACTCACAACTCACCACTAGCCATACTCCACTCACCACTCATCATACTCAACTCACCGCCCTCCTCACACCACTCTTCACTCTCCACTCACCACTCTCCACTCACCAAGTGTTTCAGTTCTAGTCGTCCCTTTGATGGTTTAAAGCTTAGCCAGAAAACACATGTAACTGTCCCACGGTTTCCAGAAGTGACCACAGATGACCAGGTGAGAGAAATGACCAGAAGTGACCACAGATGACCAGGTGAGAGAAATGACCAGAAGTGACCACATATTGAACAGGTAAACATCCTTGTAATTATCTCTCCCATCCCGTAATTATCTCTGCCATCCCGTAATTATCTCTGCCATCCCGTAAATATCTCTCCTATCCCGTAAATATCTCTGCCATCCCGTAAATATCTCCTATCCCGTAAATATCTCTGCCATCCCGTAAATATCTCTCCTATCCCGTAAATATCTCTGCCATCCCGTAAATATCTCCTATCCCGTAAATATCTCTCCCATCCAGTAAATATCTCTGCCATCCCGTAAATATCTCTCCTATCCCGTAAATATCTCTCCCATCTCGTAAATATCTCTGCCATCCCGTAAATATCTCTCCCATCCAGTAAATATCTCTCCCATCCCGTAAATATCTCTGCCATCCCGTAAATATCTCTCCCATCCCGTAAATATCTCTCCCATCCCGTAAATATCTCTCCCATCCCGTAAATATCTCTGCCATCCCGTAAACATTTCTCTCATCCCGTAAATATCTCTGCCATCCCGTAAACATCTCTCCTATCCCGTAAATATCTCTTCCATCCAGTAAACATTTCTCTCATCCCGTAAATATCTCTGCCATCCCGTAAACATCTCTCCTATCCCGTAAATATCTCTTCCATCCAGTAAACATCTCTCCCATCCCGTAAATATCTCTCCCATCCCGTAAACATTTCTCTCATCCCGTAAATATCTCTGCCAACACCAGTTCTGTTTTTTGCGAAATGGTAGCACAACCTCTTGTATTTCTCTCAGTCGAGATTACTTCCAGTGACAAATATTTCATTATAGAGAACATCTTATTTATTAAAAGTCCTTTTAATTTTTGTTTTAGAATTTTATTCAATTTACTATATATGGTTTTATTTTAGATAATATAATTCATATTACAATTAAATCATAGTTTGTGTTTAATTAGAGAAGAATATTGAGGAAACAGATTTAATTAAATAAGTTACTAATAATTATATTATGATGGTCATGTGGAGTGGTTCATTAGTTAATTAATGGTTCACTACAAGTGGTTCACTACAATTGGTTCACTACAAGTGGTTCACAATAAGTGGTTCACTACAAGTGGTTCACTAAAAGTGGTTCACAATAAGCGGTTCACTACAAGTGGTTCACTACAAGTGGCTCACTGCAAGTGGTTCACAATAAGTGGTTCACTACAAGTGCTTCACTACAAGTGGTTCACTAAAAGTGGTTCACTACAAGTGGTTCACTAAAAGTGGTTCAATACAAGTGGTTCACTACAAGTGGTTCACTACAAGTGGTTCACTACAAGTGGTTCACTACAAGTGGTTCACTACAAGTGGTTCACTACAAGTGGTTCACAATAAGTGGTTCACTACAAGTGGTTCACTAAAAAGTGGTTCACAATAAGCGGTTCACTACAAGTGGTTCACTACAAGTGGCTCACTGCAAGTGGTTCACAATAAGTGGTTCACTACAAGTGGTTCACTAAAAGTGGTTCACTACAAGTGGTTCACTACAAGTGGTTCACTACAAGTGGTTCACTACAAGTGGTTCACTACAAGTGGTTCACTACAAGTGGTTCACTACAAGTGGTTCACTACAAGTGGTTCACTACAAGTGGTTCACTAAAAGTGGTTCACTAAAAGTGGTTCACTACAAGTGGTTCACTAAAAGTGGTTCACTAAAAGTGGTTCACTACATGTTGTTCACCAGAAGTGGTTCACTACAAGTGGTTCACCTTGAGAGGTCCACTACAAGTGGTTCACTACTAGTGGTTCATTCTTTTCTTCACCTAATAATTGTGAACCGTACAATAGATATTAAATTCGTAAGATACACATAATAATATCGAATATGTTTTTCCTTTGCTCAGCCAAGCGGATATTGTGTCTGGTATTTCGACATCATTTCATTCGAATTAAACTTCACGGAGTTCTTTGTATTAAAAATCATAGAGGGGAAGTTCCGAGTTATCGAACAGTTCACATTTCGATCACATAAAAAACTATACAGATTATTAATATTTTAACTCATTATTTTATCTGGTATCCATGATATCTCCTAGAAAATTATTATTATTTAACTTTTATTTATTGTATCCATGATAACCGATGCCTGTAGGTATCATGGATACCAATTAAAAGTTAAATTTATTATAATTATACTCCTTTCTTACATGACCGAAAATGTAAAACCGATCTATAACTCGGAATTTAGCCTATGTAATAGAAATCAAGTCTACATATAACCAGCACTGACGACAATCGAAAATATTTATTGGCAATTCGTCAATGCAGGAAAAATATCCGTGTAGCTCGAATACAAACGACGATAAAAAAAGAAAAAGAAAGATGAAAGGGACTGGGAAAAAGATTCTAGAGCCTATTGCCTTGTGACTGCGTTCCTGCGCGGGAAAAAACACTAAAGGTCGGAACTTTATTAGCCTATTGATGTGGCAAATGGCACGGATTGATATACTACATTTAAAGGCTGGTGACAGGTGCAATAGGAAGTATAGACTAAGTTACGAATTATCGGTCGGTTTCACATCTTCGGTCATATAAAAAAAAAACGATATAAAAATAAACTCGTTGTGAAACATAGAATTGAAAGCAATTCAACATAATAACTAGATGACGAGCACTTGTAGAGCGCATACCTTCACACCGCCACTTATAAATGATCTTGACCATTCAATATTCCTTGAGTTATAAATGACCTTGACCTTTGATCTTTTCGCTCCCAAATTCAAATGGTGCCTGGACATTGACCAATCGTCTCACCAAACTTCAGGCAATTTGGTTTACTACTTTTTTACTTATGCGAACAATAGGAATACAGATAAATGCAATCTAAACATGACCGTCCGCAATTCTGCATAGGTATTAAATAAATAAAATATTATCTATTATTTTGTTTAAGTTGTATAATTCAAGATAATATTTTATTGTATTATCTTGGTTACAAAATATAGCAGTAAGTATTCTTCAAATTAGGCAATTTTTAAGAATATTAAATAAATATATTAAAAAAGAATATATTAAAAAAATATATTAAAAAAGAAGATGTCTAATTTGTGTAGCTAATAATGTATTAATTTATCAATCCATATAATAAATATTTTATAATATTTTTTATTGCCCCTTGTACGGTAACTGTGAGCATATACGGTAATTGAGTAGTTACCCAATAATATGAAATATTAAATGGTCACTATAAAGACCCATGTGCAACAAAGAATTAACAATTAAAAAGCCTACAAAATAATCAAAAAATGCTACCAAAACTCAAGTATGACGTCATATATTGTTTCTAAATTTAGGTACCAATAGATTTAATCATCCGAGACCCAAGTTTCATACCATGTCAGGCAGTAATTTAATTTAGTAGGGGTTTAACGTCTGCTTCGGAACCAAAGACCAAATCACTGACGTCAAAATGAAATTACAAATACAAGGGACTGGAAGAAGCAGTCAGAAAGGAAAGTGGCTCCATGAACAAAATCACTTACCACCGTCGGTGACAATGCTCATGGATGCAGAAAAGCTACTCCGTGTGTCAGGCAGTAACCCAAATTTTTGTTTCAACTCAATTTCGTTTATTTTTTTGGATAATTTAGATTAATTTCAAACCAAATTTAACAGGGCGACATAGGAGTTAATTCACAGTTTAAAGAATTGAAAAAACCTTCAACGCAGAGTTTAAATAACCTCTAATGTTGAGGATTTCACGTTGAGTTTGATTTTTTTCAATCAGTTTAAAGAGCATTTTAAAAAATAGGATGACAACATTTTATACTATAATTACTGATCCTCAATTGATTTTTTTTTTCAAGTCTTTCCACCAGACTTTTTTTACTAAGCTCCTCCTACTTTAATTTAATTAATCAGGTGGTATCCATGATACCTGCAGGTATCATGGATACCAACTAAAATAAATAATAATTATATCGTTTTTTCTTATATTCTCGTGGAAAAAGTAGGAGGAGCTTAGCAAAAAAGTTTGGTGGAAAGACTTAAAAAACCATGCGTGTGTACGACCCTTAAAGGTTTACTGTCTCTTCAAAACGTAAACCAAATGGCACACTCTGAAACATGTCAAGCAATGGTAGGTTTTTAACGCCTTTACTTGTATTTTCCGCTAGTTCTTATAGTTGACAAAGTAATGATAATTATAAATACCTATTAAAGGTCCTCTCTAGACTCCCGGAAAAAAGTGAGTTAATTGTATTATTCTGCAAACTCCATACTATTCTGTTCAGTGACTATTCTATTATTTACCTTTAAAGTTTTTAATACTCTGTGAGCAACAATTGTACGAATCACTTACCTGACGCTGAAGATTGTACACTCTTTGTTTTGATTGCAAACTTGAATTTATAAACAAACAATGCGTTTAGGATTATAATTAATTCTTGAAATATATAAACGTTTCTATAATAAGTTTTTCAATTTTATTCTTTTCACGAATATTAAAATGATTAGACCTACCTTCCAAGTTGACAATCAAAACAAATGGTGTACATTCTTTTTCTTCAGACTGAAAATTAGTAAGTCGGAAGTGAAATGACTATTGCAGAGTTTGGATTCTAAAAATCTTTAAAAAACATAAAATATAGGATCTTTCCCATTTGACAACCATCTTAATTTAAACTTTTTCTAATGAATTTTAGTCCATAGAACCAGAAAATCATAACAGATTTTTGTAGAAATTAATATTTTTCAAGATATTAGGGTTTGAAGTTATTTATTCCCTATGTATTACTGAAGGATTGAGAAAAAAATTAAAATTGGTGGGGGTCGTCAAATTGGAAAGATCCAAACTATGCTATCAAATTTCATAAGGTTTGCAACAAAGTGATAATGAACATTAATCCTCGTTGATTAAAACAATAAAAATTGCATGGAGGGGACCTTTAAAAGTTATTACTGTTGGGTTGTGACTATATGCTATAAAAATCATAGATCACGAAAATATTACAGAGGGATAGAAATAAACTGTATTGAATCGTTCTACACCAGAGGAGTAAATAGTATTCGATACCATTTCTTTTCATTTCGTCTATTATTCTGATGTCATAGAATCATAGATCATTTTAAAAGCATATTGTCAAAACCCCAGAACTAATCAGAATAAAGCCCCTGTTAAGGGCAGTAACACGTAGGATTTTTAAATCTTTCTACCAGACTTTTTACGAAGCAATTCCTACTTTTTAAGAAAATATATAAAAAAAAGCGATATACACAATAGTTATTTTAGTTGGTATCCATGATACCTGCAGGTATCATGGATACCAAGTCAAATAAAACAATATTTATATCGTGTTTTCATATATAGTTGAAAAATCTTGTGGAAAAAGTAGGAGGAGCTTTGCAAAGCGTCTGGTGGAAAGACTTAAAAACCCTACGTGTGTACGGCCCTTTACAAGCACCAGGTATTCCTACGGCCAACAGGTTTTCACAAATTATATTTCACTTAACCTATTAATTTATCGATCGAGCTTTTCATAAATATGAACTCTGAAAATTATAACTGGTATTGAAAAATAAATAATAGAAGGGATAGGAAATATAAATCTGTTTATACATAAATTTTATTGAATAAACATATAATCCCAATTAATTTGATAGTTCTCTTAGATATATCAGTAATTAGCTACATTAATTATTCTATGGCAATCTCAAAGAATATATAAACTAAAAAGATTCTAATAAAATAAAGGTAGTTAAGCTGTAGAATAAAGATCTTTAAGCAGTTAGATAAGTATCCCATGTGAATAAGTATACGCCGTTCAGTTTTCTATGAAGACTCACAGAAAACTAGTACGCTATTTGAGGGAGCACTGCGATAAATTGCAATATCTATTAACTACCTACTTATTGCTATGATAAGGAGAATAAGTGGATACATAAGTAGAAGAGTAGACTTTAAAGTAGAAGATAGTAGGTAGATATATAAGAAAAGTAGAATATTGAACAATCATAATAGCAGATCGTTCAGTGTCTGATTTTTTTTGTCTTCTTCCCCTGTTTAAGATGGTGGTACACCATTCTGCCAAACTCTCTCCTTGCAATGGCTCACAGACTGAAAAAAAGGAATTTGTTAAATTTGTGTTTGATTACGTTAGGGTAGCTAATGAATTAATAACTATGGCTGTAAGTTCCAAGAAGTCTGGTGATTATAATACATAACTACGCTATCTAACTTCCATTTTAATTGGTAGCTATCCATAATAAAAAATAATCATTTCTAGAGTTACTACATATATTTTTTTGGGATTGAGTTCCCTAAAGGAGTGGACGGGATCCTATGAAATGCTAAGGATTGTATGGCAATTGAGTGGTTGCCATAGTAAATAAATAGAGAAGTACCAAGTTTCGAATTCATTGACGGTTGACTCGATCCGTTCTTCTGAAACGATGTAGCTATTATTATTAGGTGAATATTATTATTGAATAGAGTGTAAAATGTGATGAAAACACAATTCTATTTCAGTGAATTTCCATGAAAAATGCCGATTTAACGGAATAATAGCATTCCGTTATTTCCGTTACTCTGTGTGACGTCACAGAGAGTATTTTCGGATGTTCCACTATTGTACTCGTTATACTTTTCTATTCATTTACTATGGATTGCCGTAAGTTACTAGCCAGTTTAAAAAGAATGTAGGCAAATCGTCACTATAATTGAGTACTTACACCGCAAGAGTGGGCATGGATGACACTCTTGCACCAGTAGGCAGGTCCCCAAGTACACTGGTTAGAGCCAATGAGTCCGGTGGGTGCGGGGCAGAAGCCCATGTCAGCACACTTCTGATCTACGGTTTCGGACATCTCGGTTGTGAAGGAGTGCTGCCTTAGACTTTCGCACTGCGGGAGAAAAGAGTAAGTAGGGGTTTAACGGCTCCTTCAGAACCAAAGTCCGTATCGCTGACGGTAGAAGGATTTTTGTTACAAGGGACTGAAAGAAGCAGTCAAAAATTAAAGTGGCTTCATGTAGCTACAACAAAGTCACCAACCATCAGTCAGTGACAATGCTCATGAATGGAGAAAAGCTACTGCGTGAATTCTGTCAATTTCAATTGGATAACTAATTAACTATCAAGTGATATAGCTACTTAGTTATTTTAGTACATAAAAAAATGAACGCGATATGAATCCAAATAGCCCAACCATTCACCACAGACAGCTTCAGGTTAGAGCCCCTGGGGCACCCCATTTTCATTAGACAACCTCGCCCCCAAAATAAAAATGGTAGCTAAGTTTCGACAGCTTCACATTTTAGAGCATGTAAGAAAAACTATATAATAACTATTTATAATTTAAATAAAGAGATAAATTACAATTATCAATTTTATCATATACAGTATGTTATATGATGGAAAATGTGACAGTCCAATAGTTTTCCTCAACTAAAGAGAATTACACTCACAAACACTTTCTCCTCAGGGTTGTTGATGAGCATGTTGCAGAGTCTGTCGACAGCAGCGGTAACCTCCACTACTCCCCCTTCCTTGTAAGCACCAATGGAGGTTCTGGCCACTGCCTTGCACAGCAGACAGGCCCTCTCCTCAGGCACAGTCTTGGGCTCTTGCGCTACAGGCTCAGGCTCTTGCGCCGAGACAGCCATAACTGAAACAGAAGAGAACGTTAGTTGTGACAGATGAGAAAGGTTAACAGTTTATTAGGTTACGTTAACATTCAGAATCAAGATGATCTTGGCTTTTTTTTCGAGGTGTTAGGCATAGCTACCATCCTACTATTGTTCTGAACTGAGTAATTGAAGATGTCTGTGAACCATGTGTTCTTAGATGTTTTAAATGTTCGCTAGATATTCCATCAGGGCCTGTGGAGGAAGTGTTCTTTGTAGCCCGGATAGCCTCGGTGATCATTGCAGGGGTGATTAGCGGATTTTCTGAGCAGGCGACGCAGTTTTTTCCTATCCATTGGAAACTATCTTAAATTTATTGAACTATGTTATCAGCTAGCTAGAATGTAGGTATAACAATACCACACAAACATATTACAAATTCTTTAATTAACCTATCTTTTTATAAATGATTGTTGGTAATTTGTTCATGAAGATATCACCATAACTAAATAAGCTGGATGAATAATTAATTTAATGAGCAAAGACTTAATTAATTACTGTACTATCATCCAAACTGAACAGTTACCAGCTACCACCAGTAGAAGAACAACCTTTCCCACTGACGCCATCTTAGAACTGATAAACACTCTGCTTAGCATGTTCTTATATAGCTACTGTATATACAGTCACTGTGTAAACAGGATACAGTCATGATAACCAAATAATCAACTAGCCTCCTGTTTTAGAATAATTTTCATTTATAATATTAATTTTAAAACAAAATATTAATTAATTTTGCTGTATCTTTTGCTAGGGTAAGTTCTAAGTTATCGGACAGTTCCACATTTTCGATCATAGAAGAAAAATTAATTATATTTAAAATAACAAGGTAAATAATAATTGATAATTATTGTCAACTTTTTTGTCACATAATCGAAAATGTGGAATAATTCAATAACTTGAAACATACCCTAATATACAAATTTATATTAAAAATCAATTAGGAATTTCTACAATTGAGAAACAATTAAATAATTATTAACAGTGTATTTAATTAAAAAGTAATATTTTTCTAATATTTTGTTAGATTTTTAATTCAAATGAAATTTTATTGGTAAGTAGCTACCTAGTTACATTCTAGATAGAGTGTGACGTCATAACATTGCACCAATTAGTGCTGAGTCATCTCTACATACACCTTTTCCAGGTAAAGTTTGCTCTCGAAACTAAACTTCTTAGAAATAAAAAAATCAAGATTTTAATGTTTTTTTTAAAGTATATACGTAAAAGGGTAAGTCTCGAGTTATTGGACTGTTCCACATTCTCGTTCATGAATGAAAACATATCATAATTTAACTGTTACTTTAATACGTGTTCTGCAGGTACCATGAATAATAAATAAAATAAATAATGTATTTTTTTCATAAGATCGATTATGTGGAACTGTTCGATAATTCAGAACTTACCCTAGAGAAAGATACGGAAAAAAATTTAATGACGATTTTATATATTGAATAATATATAAAATTTAAAAATTCATTACCAATTCAAAGCCAATTAGTTGACGTTAACAACAAAATTAAATAAAAGGGATTTAGGAATAGAAGTCAGAAAAGAAAATGGCTTCAAGAACAAAGTAGTTAGTGTAATTTGAGCATAAAAATTTAGCCAGGATAATAATTATGTAGTTCAATTAATAAATATGTGCCGGTAACAGCCAAACCTGTTTAGAAGTTAAGCCAAACAGTTTTCTAGGAGATTACTTAGAACCAACTGTTAAAGATATAGAGATAGAATAATGAAACCACGTATTATAAACTTTGACTACCTAGTCCCCAGTTAAGCCTAGAAAGCTAGAAACTTTGGTAGGCCTAGAAATTAAAGGCTTAGACATAAAGAGACTAGAAACTGTATCCTTAGTGTACAATCATCAGTAATGAGTTATGCTGTATACTTAAAGTAGGTAGGCAGTTCAGAATGTTACCGAGATAGGCTGAGCGTATCTCGCGCTGCTACCCACATTATCTCTAACTAACCACCTAGCTATAGTTGAGAATAAAACTACCAAAAACGGACTACCAATCAATTCCACAAAACAGCAAATATATACCTAATACGTTAAAATCATAGTTTTCCCACTGATAAATATATTTCTTTTATTACTCACCAATAGCCGACTAATTAGTAGCTAGGTACATAGCTAGCTACTAGTTTCAACTTTTATGTTCTAGAACGCTACTGGAAACTTTTTTAGTGGTGGAATATGCGATTCTTCATAATTCAAAATGGAAATCAAGATATTTAATGTGCGTTGTTATTATATAACTAAAACCTATAATATAACTGAATCATGATAAAAAATCAGATGTAGCTGAAGTAGCTATTTAAGACCGCAAAAGTACATCATGGTGAATCTCAGACTTAAAAAAGAAAATCAAGAAGAATATGGTAATAAAGAAGAATAGTAAAGAAACCTCTTTTGGACCGTAAAAGTCTCCTGACACAGTGTCAGTTCCCTCTCACCACCACACTCACTCACCAGACAGGTTATTCTCCTGACACAGTGTCAGTTCCCTCTCACCACCACACTCACTCACCAGACAGGTTGTTCTCCTGACACAGTGTCAGTTCCCTCTCACCACCACACTCACTCACCAGACAGGTTATTCTCCTGACACAGTGTCAGTTCCCTCTCACCACCACACTCACTCACCAGACAGGTTATTCTCCTGACACAGTGTCAGTTCCCTCTCACCACCAAACTCACTCACCAGACAGGTTATTCTCCTGACACAGTGTCAGTTCCCTCTCACCACCACACTCACTCACCAGACAGGTTATTCTCCTGACACAGTGTCAGTTCCCTCTCACCACCACACTCACTCACCAGACAGGTTGTTCTCCTGACACAGTGTCAGTTCCCTCTCACCACCACACTCACTCACCAGACAGGTTATTCTCCTGACACAGTGTCAGTTCCCTCTCACCACCACACTCACTCACCAGACAGGTTATTCTCCTGACACAGTGTCAGTTCCCTCTCACCACCACACTCACTCACCAGACAGGTTATTCTCCTGACACAGTGTCAGTTCCCTCTCACCACCACACTCACTCACCAGACAGGTTATTCTCCTGACACAGTGTCAGTTCCCTCTCACCACCACACTCACTCACCAGACAGGTTGTTCTCCTGACACAGTGTCAGTTCCCTCTCACCACCACACTCACTCACCAGACAGGTTGTTTTCCTGACACAGTGTCAGTTCCCTCTCACCACCACACTCACTCACCAGACAGGTTATTCTCCTGACACAGTGTCAGTTCCCTCTCACCACCACACTCACTCACCAGACAGGTTATTCTCCTGACACAGTGTCAGTTCCCTCTCACCACCACACTCACTCACCAGACAGGTTGTTCTCCTGACACAGTGTCAGTTCCCGACACACGGTCTGTGGTGTCGCTTGAGAGATGAGAAGGTCGATGAGTGCCTTCGTGTACTGGTCTATGAAGCCCAGACAGTCTTCTTGTACTGAAGAAGGCAAATGAAGGCACACCATGTCAAGGATGCCTTGAATCTCATCCTGAAGGGATAAAAACAGTGTTGTTATGGGTTACGTTCTGAATTATTGACCGGTTACACATTTTCAATCGTAAGAAAATATAATGTTTGTAGGTATCTATGATAGCTACCTGTAGGTATATTTTTTCGTATATGATCGGTAATGTGTAACAGTTCGGTAACTCTGAACTTACCCTATAGGGTTTATATAGCTACTCTAATTTTATGAAAGCATTTCAGATTTATTTGAAATATGAATAATTTTTATATGATTTATTTGTAGCTAATACTTAGCTGTAGGGTAAGTTCTGAGCTATCGGACAGTTCCACATTATCGATCATAAAAAAAGAACAGCTGGCTATATAATTATACATAATTCATCTATTCATTTCAAGTGATAGGCATAAAAAAAAACATTGTTAAATAGTTAGCTAGCTATTGATCTTGTTTTTAATGGAAAATATTGTCTTAAAAAATAATGACCGAGAATGTGTAACAGTCTGCTGACTAATACCTCCCCCCACTACCCCCACCAACTCACCTAATACCTCCTCCACTACCCCCATCAACTCACCTCATACCTTCCCCCACTACCCCCATCAACTCACCTCATACCTTCCCCCACTACCCCCATCAACTCACCTCATACCTTCCCCCACTACCCCCATCAACTCACCTCATACCTTCCCCCACTACCCCCATCAACTCACTTCATACCTTCCCCCACTACCCCCATCAACTCACCTCATACCTTCCCCCACTACCCCCATCAACTCACCCCATACCTTCCCCCACTACCCCCATCAACTCACCTCATACCTTCCCCCTACTACCCCCACCAACTCACCTCCACATGAGTGTTGTTGTTATCAGTTACGAATCTCTCTACATAGACCATCACCAACTCGCACAGTACACACACTTTACTCTGGCCTGTAGTGGCCAGGGCATTGTCAGGTGCCTGTACAGATTGGTCAGGCAGAGGTGCAGGCACGAACAGGCGGTTGAGAGGGAGGTGGTCTGACGCAGACAGAGCGGGCAAAGCTGTGAACAAATAATCAGGGTAAATTACAAATTATCGGTCAGTTTCATATCTTCGGTAATATAAGAAAAACTATATTACCATTGTTCTCTAATTTTTATTTTAGTTGGTATCCATGATACCATTTTTTCTTTTATGACCAAAGATGCGAAACTGACCGATAATTCGAAATTTACCCTACTCCGAAAAAAAGGTTTCATCAATAAAATAAAAAATTCTAAGCATCTTAGTCAGATTTAAAAAAAATGTCAAAATAAAAAAGCAGCTCACCATTTGTGTTATCCTTGCAGAACTTTAGCATTCTGCATATTTCCTCTGCGTTGACACCAACGGCAATGAGTTGCATCACCTCTATGGCATTCTGGTCCACGAAAGTGGTGCACTGGGCCTCGATGGAGTGGGGCAAGAGGGAGCAAACGGTGTCCAGAGCTGACTTTACTGCCTCCTGGCGAAAAAAAGTTTGAGGTGAGTATTTAGAGACAAAATAATCAAAGAAAGTTTAGAAGGTAATGATTAGCTACCAGAGAAGAATTTCATAAATGTTGAAAATAATTTTTGGTAGTTAGCTAGTTGTTGTCCTTGAAATGGTTAAGTTATTATATTTAATACCACTCTCGATAAATAACAAATTAATTTTTATACATCAGAAGCAGTTTGGTGTATCAACAGAGGCTGCAAATAACATGGGAAGTGCACTAAGGATAATATGGCGAGTAAGCACTTGATTTGAGAAAAGGATGATAGCTAGGTAGATAAATTAATGAACCCATGCGCTAGCTACCAGATGTTCTTATAAATAAATTAGCTAACGGATTGAATATATTATTACTAAAACTCCTATAAAAAGCCTTGATTAACTAGCTATAAAACTGATCCATCTACACTACACTACAAATGTGGGAATGACAATACTCGGAAAATGGCTGTTAAAACAGGTCATGAACTAACCTGACTTTAAAGTTCTGATTGAACTATGATAGCTAACATCCACTTTGGGAATAATGTGAGTGTAATTTTGTTTAAGAATCTCCAACACAAAAAAACAACAGAAATAGACATTGCTGACAGAAATTTCACATAGCTAAGATTTAGAATCTGTAAAACCATTGCCTTACAAGCGAATCATTTGCGCTATTTTCAGCCTCTTTCATCGGATAGGTCGGGTTTTACAATTTAGCTACCTATGTGCAATGTTTCTCCAATAAAATCTACAAATTAGTTTAACGGTGAATAGTTTCTTTTTTAAATATTGCCCCCCAAAAAAAAAATTATACGGAATTATAGCTACATGGGGTTTGTACTTTTATGTTTAATAATAAATCCTTAAAAATGCTACCTCATCACTCCTGTCCCCAAGCAGTTCCTTGACTTTCTTCATCACAAACTCGCAAGCCACGCATGTAACCACAGCGGTGGAGTGGTGCGCAACCGCATTCTCCTTTTTGGGGCACAGGCCCAGCAGGGGACACATCTGGGGAAGAGGATGGGGATTAGTAACATAGAAGGGATTGGAGATATTGTTTTGATACAGTAGAAGTTAAATAACCATCAGGACTGAGGTCTGTAGTTATTTTGTTTATAGTAGTTGTGAGAAGTTCCGAGTTATTATCTAGTTACACGTCTTTTATTAAAGACGTAGCTATAATTGAACTTTAAAAGACTATCTTAATTGCTAGCTATTCAAAAAATGGAGACAATAATGATAAATGAGAAAATTCGAAAAAAATCAAAAATTCACCCACTGAAAAAGTTAAAAAAATACTATTTATTAACAAAGTAGCTATCTAAACGAAAATTCATAATAGTTTAATTATTTTTCTATAAAAATATATTATCTTAACTAAAAACATTTAATTAGCTACGTTCTCTAACACAATCTCATCATATCTCAATAACAAAAATAGGAGACAACCACAGAATAATTTTCTGGCTTATAAAGACAGTGACGTGTTATAGATACAGCAAAACCTTCTAGTAGACCAGAGATACGTTCCAAGTTTGTTTGGTCTAGTAAGAAACTCACTTCAGCTGTTTCCTACTAGACCAAAATCGTTTTCTCTAAAAGTAAAGCGGTGACTTTAATATTTCGATATCTCTATTTGTTTATGAAAACTTTAATGCCAAATTAATGGTGACTAACATACCAATTTTGAAGGGAAACACATTTAGAAACAGTAGGATATTTTTTTTGTTTCAATTAAAAAGAAATATAATTTTTTTTTCAATCAAATTATCATTTTATGAAATTACTATAGTTATTCACTGTATCTAGTTTTCTGTAACTTTTCACATCAATTTTTTCAGCACAGACTCTACCATTAAATTTAAAACCCATTCTGCCTTATGTTTTATCCTAAAAACAGCATAAATAAATATAATACATCATTCAAATAGGATATTTATCTTTAAAACAGTATTGTGATTTTTAATCCTTGTAATATTTACACTAGAATAACTGTCGGGTGACAAAATCCGTGTTTTGTCTAGTACAAGGTTTTTTCCAGCCTGCTTTAAAAAAATTCCTGGTCTAATAGGAGGTTTTCTACTAGGAGGCTGGTCTAAAGCGAGGTTTTGCTGTACATCATGTTGAAAGCTCTGGAGTGTTTTCTTCAATGATATACTGTTCTAGGCTTATAATGCAAAATGAATGCTGATCCACCGGTGGCTCAGAGTCAGTACGCAATATTGAAATGGCAAGCTTGATTCAATTCGCCGCAAACGTGTTAAGGAAATATACAAGGACTCACAATGCTAGGGTCAATCTCTTGCTGTAGCAGAGCAATAACTTGGTCCCCATAAGCATCAATGTAGTCACCACACTCCTCCCTAAGGTTTTTGGGGAGTAGGGAGCAGACATTCTTAACAGACTTCTCTATGTCCTCTCTAGTGTGCTGGTCCTGAAGTTGCACTTGGATGAAATGCAGAGTGAACTCACACATGGTGCATAGCTGGTCATTTGTACTGGCTAGAACACCTGTCTCACCTGCTACTGTAACCCCTGGAAAAAAAAAACAGAAAAATATTATAGGGTAAGTTACAAATTATTGGTTAGTTCTACATTTTCGTTACAATAATTTTTTTAATGGGTATAGATGAAAGCTGCAGGTATAAATACATACAATTCAACTCACTGATATTAGGTCTGGGCAAATGTTCATTGTTGTAACTGTTAGCTTCATCATTTCCGATAAAATGCAGAGATGGAACGAAGGGGCCTTCAATATTACCCTGATCGTCAACAACAGTATCAGCAGGAATAGGACCAACGTGGAAAGTGTTCCAGATGGGCTTGCCCTTAAATGTCTCAGAGCAAATGCCGGCCATTTCACAAACTGCTTTGGGGTTGAAGTTATTGGCTAGGAACTCGTAGAAGTTGACTGCGTAAGTATCGACTAAAGCCTTGCACTCGGAAGCGAATTTACCAGTTTTCAAACAAATGCCTTCTAGAACCTGAAATAACAAAAATCATTAATCATAATTCAACAATCAAGCTGTAGGAATAGAATGAAGAATAGGGTAAAGAAAGATCTATTAAGTCATTTCGGATTGCTTAAGGATTAATAGCTAAAGTAAGAGTTTAGATTAACATCATCACTCAATTTACCTGTTGATTAGCTACTCTGTTCTAGCTACAACATGTAGGGAAGTTACGAATTATCAGTCAGTTCTACATCTTTGGTCATATAAGAAAAAACTATAAAAAACATTAAGTAATATACATTTACTATAGCTATAGCTAATTTTCTCTCTTATGACAGAAGATGTGAAGCAGACCTATTATAATTACTCTTAACCATAATGAACAAAAACAACACAAAATGAAAAAAGTTAAGTAAACTGACCTCTTTAAACTGAGCTTCAGATGACTTTGACATCATCTCATCTCTCCAATGTTGTGCAATCACCACACAGAAGTCACACGCCTCATCACCTTTACCAGAGACAGATGTGGAGACAGGAAGTGCTACATCACACATATCAAACACAGTGCACATCTGACCAGCATCTAGCGCCTCTGTTAAATACTCGTAAATGATATCAATGTTGGTTGCAACGAGAGCACTGCAGCCATCACTCAAGCTTCCCAGTTCACCACAAATGGTGAGAAGTCTGTCCATCACCTCCTGTTTGGAGTGTTGCCTGATGATGTCCATGAGGTCTCTGAAGAAGTTATTGCAGTCCTGGCAGTCACTTGGTGTTGCTACGTCTTGTCGCACAGGTGCACTGTTCATGAGACCGCTTTCAATGAGGAGTCTGTCCACACGGTGGCTGTTGCAGAGACCGGCGGTTGCGCAGACGGTTTGGGGGTTCATTTGCGATGCCAGAGTTTCAATCAGTTCAGGGATGAACTCATTGGCTAGTTTCACACACTCTGCAGATATTTCTTTCAAAGGGATGAGTCGGCAGGAACCATCAAACACTTGTTTCAATTCCTCCTGTAAATAAAATATCCTTCGAAGTTAGGTCAAGATAAAGCGACTATAGTTTGCTTGATCGATCTTTACTAAATTAAATAGATTATAAATTTACTAGCTATCTACCTGAATTTTCATACAAACAAAATCATCATTGACACATTCAATGTAAAACTCTAGATGAAAAATATTTGGTTGATAGTTCTAACTTGGTTTCCTTTCCACTTCTAAATTAACTTTTAACATTCATGTACAAGCTTTTCAATGGATCTGAATCACTAGTTAGCTATAAATTCTTTAGGGAAAAGGATTTTTTCAATGAGATTATAGCTATTGCTTTCTAAAATATCATAGACAATATCAATGACTGCTGCAGAATCAACAATTAGTTACAAATATTTTAGGGGAAAGGAATTCATTTTCGAGATTTTAATATCTTATTTTCAATTTCCAAGACAATATCAATGACTGCTGCAGAAGAAGCCTAACCATTTCAAACAATTATTTACCTGTGTCTCATTGCTCTCCAGAGTGTCTCTGGCCTGAGTCACCATATCCTTGCATATCTCACAGATGGAGTCAGTGTCTGCAGGCAGCTTCAGATTCTCCCAAACTGTCTGAATGCAGTGCTTGGTGGCCTTGCACTGAGCAGAGTTCCTAGAAGAAATGAAATGGTACTAGACTGGATGATACTTAGTAATATAATAAATAAAATTTGGTTGTAGTTAAGCTAGAGTATTGAAATTCAATTAAAATTTTATGTTTCAAGAACTTGCCATTCTTCTCTCCAGCTATCTACACATGAAGCTCAAAATTTCTATCTAAAAGGGACAATTATTAATCATGAGTTAATCATGAAATAGTTGGAAATTTTATAATTCTCAAACTGAACAATTGAAAGACTCAATATTACAGTCATAAACTTGCAAAAAAATGGCATGGAGGGCCATATTTTAATAGCTTAGCTACATGGAATGAAATTCTTAAGCTACCTTAGTCTCTGGTGTTAGTGAGATGACGAAAAGACCTAATTAGGCTGAAACTTTAAATTAATTCATAACATATGTAAAAATCCACCCCTTTAGAGTAGCTACTACCCAATCTGCAGAATATGAGACACTTTTTAAATATTATTAAAAAAAATAAGATTTTCTGAGGGAAATCCCAATCATGTCATTAGATAATTTAGAATGTCTTTAAGTTTCTAGTCTAAAGAGTGATCTTGAATATTAATGATATTTGATTAATTTCGATGTTATGATTAAATTAACTGAAAAAGCACTGATATCAGGGAGCGATTCAGTTCAAATACATGAATCTGCTACTGTCACACTGTGTAGAGATAGCTGGAGTGGGGAATTTTGAAGAGACAATTTAAGACAAATGGAGGGTTTTTGAGCCATACTATTTTATTTGGGTTAGCTAACTAAACATTCACAAATATATTTATCACTAAATTTGTAAAAATCAGTAGAATGTACTGTTATGAACTATTGAATTCAATTTAAATGAGAAATGCATAGATAAATTTAAAGCTTGTTACAGAGTACGTCAGTTAAAGAATAGAGCCAATTAATTGGTTTACAGTTCAAAAGACACAAGGTGAAAACTCAGATATGTCTAATTGGCTTAAAATTTTGAGTAGCTAAATCCACTCAAGTTATGATTCGACTAAGATTGTCAAAGCTAATCTTCCCTTTTTATTCTTTTACTTCTATTAAATATTAAAAATGTGGTATTAATAGATAATTGAAAAAATAGATATAATTAGAGATGCACCGATACTCTCTGTATTGGATAAAGCATCTTAAAGTAGCTATTGGTATTTTTATGAATATCTGGTAATTGGTATCAGATACCAAAAAATTGTTCAAATATTACCAATAGCTACCAATTACTTTTTCAAGTTAGGTAGTATATAATATACATAGGTATTAGTTTACAATTGAACATTGATAGCATATACCTATGTTCATCCGATTGGGAGAAATGAAGATACGATTTAAATAATACTATCGTACCTGAATTAGGTAGTCTCTCTGTTCATTAATAGTTTCATTGTGCTACCTACTTCGATAGGTAAACTGCACTAGCTACCTACTTTGATAGCTACACTGCACTAGCTACCTACTTCGATAGGTAAACTGCACTAGCTACCTACTTCGATAGGTACACTGCACTAGCTACCTAATTCAATAGGCACACTGCACTACCTCGATAGGTACACTGCACTACCTCGATAGGTACACTGCACTACCTCGATAGGTACACTGCACTACCTCGATAGGTACACTGCACTACCTCGATAGGTACACTGCACTACCTCGATAGGTACACTGCACTACCTCGATAGGTACACTGCACTACCTCGATAGGTACACTGCACTACCTCGATAGGTACACTGCACTACCTCGATAGACACACTGCACTACCTCGATAGACACACTGCACTACCTCAATAGGCACACTGCACTACCTCAATAGGTACACTGCACTACCTCAATAGGTACACTGCACTACCTCGATAGGTACACTGCACTACCTCGATAGACACACTGCACTACCTCGATAGACACACTGCACCACTTCGATAGACACACTGCATCACTTCGATAGACACACTGCATCACTTCGATAGACACACTGCATCACTTCGATAGACACACTGCATCACTTCGATAGGTTACAGGTACACTGCACCACTTCGATAGGTACACTTTTCCTTGATAGGTACACAGTGTACCTAACCAGGTAAACAGTGTACCTGACCAGGTACACTGTACCTAATTGCAATAACACAAAAATGTTCTAACAAATGAAATTATCAAATTAATAGGGTCACGCAGGTAAATTGCGGCCATTTAATTTTTAATTGCGGCCCTTTAATTTTTAATTGCGGCCCTCTCAAGAGTCTAAAACATTCTGAACCGAAATTACATTAAAATGTTGCATAGCTATCAAAAGAAACGCAGTGCATGCTATAATTTGTTAATTAAACTTTTTACGTGTGTTTTGAATGTATGATGTTTCTGTTGTAAGAGGCCGCAGTTAGTCAGCGTGCCGCAATTTACCTGCTTGACCCTATGTATTACACTGAGTAAGTGCCAAGTGGCACCTGTGGAGCGCACTTCTGATGTTAGCCAATGCATTATTATATTATCATGAAGTCAAAATGTATTATTGCACAGGTAGTTTACTTGTAAACACATAGGCGACAATCCAGTCTGTATTTCGTGTTAAATCCCACCGACATGTCGGTGGAATTTTTTCTCTTTGAAAATAATATTCTGGCAAAGTCGGTGGATTTTTAGCTAATTATTCGTATGTTACCATAAATTTTCGGTGGATAAATTGGGAAAATGTTGGTGGATCAGCCAAATTACTGGAAATTTATGGTGGACCACTGGACTTTTTCAGCATTTTGAAAAAGTCAGTGGGATTTTATGCACCAAATACAGACTGGGGTCCAGTCTGTATTTGGTGCACAAAATCCCCATACTGTAGGAAGTGGTTAAGTGTTCTCCAAGAAATCCTCTATTTTTGTCATTTGTTCACAGTAAAATTAATGTAAATATAGGAGGAAATTAAAGATTGTTCGCACAGAAAATGTTAAAAATGTCCCATATTATGCAGACTGGCAAAATCCCACTGACTTTTTCAAAAGCTGAAAAATTTCACCATAAATTTCAATTTATTTAGCTGATCCACCAATATTTTCCTAAGTTATCCACCGAAAATTAATGGTAACATAGGAATAATTAATAAATAGCTAAAAATCCACCAACTTTGCCAGAATATTATTTTCAAACGGGAAAAAATTCAATCCAGTCTGTATTTGGTGCACAAAATTCCACTGACTTTTCCAAAAAGCTGAAAAAATCCACCATCAATTTCCAGCAATGTGGCTGATCCACCAACATTTTAGCTATTTTTCCACCGAAAATTAATGGTAACATAGGAATAAATAGCTAAAAATCCACCGACTTTACCAGAATATTATTTTCCAAGAGAAGAAATTCCACCGACAAGTCGGTGGAATTTACCACGAAATACAGTCTGGAATTCAATCGACATCACGACATGTCGGTGGAATTTACAACGAAATACAGACTGACCAGTTTTAAAATAATAAAATGTTGAATTGAATACTAGGTAGTAACTAGTAGGCCCAGACTGAAGGAACTGGTAAAGTGTTCTCCAAGAAATCCTCTATTTTGCCTACTTTGCACATTAAAATTAATGTAAATATAGGAGGAAATTAAGGATTGTTCGCACAGAAAATGTTGAAATTGTCCCATATACTGCAGACTGGTAGTAGGCCAGTCTGAAAAGTAGAGCAGGATTTGTGGATTAATCCTGCGCCCAGTCTGCAGAAACTGGTAAAGTGTTCGTAGAGATCTCATATTTTGTTCGTAGCAAAATTAATGTAAATATAGGGATTAATTCAAAATTGTTCGTAGCAAAATTAATGTAAATATAGGAATTAATTCAAAATTGTTCGGAGAGAATATCCCATATATCTCACATATTCTGCAGACTGGTCCTGCGCTCAAGTCCTATTTAATTCCTATGTTCCCAATTCCAGTCTGCAGAATATGTGAGATATTTGGGATATTCTCTCCGAACAATTTTGAATTAATTCCTATATTTACATTAATTTTGCTACGAACACTTCTGAATTAATCCCTATATTTACATTGGTTTTGCTACGAACAGAATAAGAGATCTCTACGAACACTTTACCAGTTTCTGCAGACTGGGTTCCCATGTTATTTGCTGTGCTTAAATCCCAATTTCTGTAAAATATCCTGGGTCTGAAGATACCTACTTTTCAGACTGGCTAGTAGCCTAGTAGGTAGGTATATCATTATATGAACGGAAATTTGGAACTGTTCGATAATTCATACCTTACCATAAATATCTAATACAAAGGTAGAGAGGTAAAAGACTAAAGACAGAAACGTAAAGTAAGTACTCACTGCAGGGAATGGCACCAGTAGGACGGTCCATAAGTGCACTCAGAGCTCCCCAACAGTCCTGCATTTCCTACACCTAACAATAAACCTGAAAAATATGGGAATTAGCTAAGTAATTAACAGTCTCATACTACTTTGAATGTTCTCAATAATTAAGTACCACAGGAAAAACTCACCTAAAACTGAAAGAAAAGAAAACAGCTTCATCCTTCCCCCAATGCTTCACAAATTGAACTGAAAAAGTAAACAAAAACATCCTAAATTGCGGAGAAAATTACACCTCAGAATATAGACGGTAGTTACAATGGAGAAGTTTTGGGCACGTGACGTCTTCAGTGCAATATTTCAATTTAAAAATTAAAGCTAAATGTAATGAGATAATTTATTTAAAATATTTTTAATCTAAATTGAATGGTTCAAATTATATATATAAACTGATAAACCCCCATTCATGTTGATTTTTGTTCGTTTCTTTGATGACGTCAAGAAAACAAAACGAACAGATGTTTTAACTAATATGACTAATTCTGTATACTATAATCACTATAATGAATAAGAAAGGTAATTATCCTTAATATGTAATATATTCATAGAACTGTACATTTGCTTGTATAAGACACATTATATTTTCCACTGATTTTGCATATGTTTATAATATGATATGTAGAAAAACAGCATCATAATGCTAATACTAGTATATAACTCAAATGTAGAGGGCGTTAACTACTCATATTTAGTAATGTTTTTATTATTCAAATTTATAAGCATATGCGCATGAATCACAAGACACGACAAATTATTATACAATATACATACTATAAGCATTTGTAGGTATTCTAGCAGCGCAATAATACATGTAATTCACAGAACGGATGTGCCATTAAATAAAGAATAGTTTAGTCATTTGCTTTGTGGTTAATAAACAAAGAAAATGTCTATATATAAAGTAAAGCGTCAACATTCATAGGAATAACTTGTACGGCCTACTTGATAAGTAGGTAGGCTAGGTAGATTTATGTAGGCCATGGCTACTTCTAAAATCTTTTTATCGACCCCATCTATGGATATGAATATCATAGAATAAGAACTTTTTTCGTAATAAATCAATGGTATAACTTGTTCACAAGTTTTATTATACCTAATTGAAATACGTTATGTATTAGAATGAAAGTGACAAGAGAATTGAAATATATATAGGTTTTTGATATTTAAAAATTATATTTATCAAATGTATACAATACCAATGAATAATCGTCATGAAATATTAATAATAAACAGTCATTTTGTTACGTAATGGGTTTAGTTTACCCATTTTTGGTGAAGTTTAGTTACTAGTTAGCGGACGGTTCCAAATTTCCGATCAATAGCATCATACTATAATTAAAATAAAGGTTGAAAAATAAATTTCCTATATGATCGAAAATGTGATACTGTCCGATCACTCAGAACTTACCCTATTTCTTTACTGGCTATTCATTGACATTGTGCATTCTAGTCATACTAGCAATTGTAACCATACACCCTTGTTACACCAATAACTAGTGCAGTGTACACACGCACAAACTAACATGATCAAGTAACCTACCACTGTTTACCGAGGTAATTTACCTGTTATCGGACAGTGCCACATTTTCGATCACATGTGAAAACTATATGATATATATAATGTAACTCGCTATTCTAATAATTATGTATATGATCGAAAAAGTGGGAAAGTTCAATAACTCAGACTTACACCATCAGTGATGTATGTTTTTATGTATAGTATTGCATGCGTCACATTTATTTATCAGTTAATCGAATACGTTTGTCCTTTAATACATTTTATTTATAGGTGTATAACGTCTGCTTGGAACTATGTGACATATCATGATATCACTGACGCCAAAAGGAAATTATATACAAGGGAATGGAAGTAGCAGTTAGAAAGAAAAGTGGCTCCATGAACAAAGTCACTTACCACCAGTCGGTGACAATGCTCATGGATGCAGAAAAGCTAATCCGTGAATGCAGTCACTTATCAAGGAATGTGACGAAAATGGACACAAGCACCAGTGGCTGCACTCGCGGATGGAAGAGGAAAATGAAGAGGTGATAGTAAATGAAACCTACGGGTTAACCTAACACAAAAATCTAAGACCTCGTAGTTGAAGAGCATAACCTTAGCGCTATCCTCTAAAACCGCAAGTAGCGTTAAAAAAGGATAAAATGAAAAAAGATAATCCATAATCCAAATTACAACAGTTCGGAGCCCAAGGGACGCGACCCCCCTTCTCTTCCATTCACCACAGACAGCTTCAGGATAGAGAAAATGGGGTCAGTATGTAATTAACAGGGCTGGGACAATAGGACCTAAAAACTATAGATCCCGAAAATATCAGACGAAACTAAATGAAATGGTATCGAATACTATATACCGCTGGTGTAGAACCATTCAATACTCTTTAATTCTCTCCGTCTATAATATTTTAGGGATCTATAGTTTTTAGAGCATATTGTCCCAGCCCTGACAATTAATAATATGGTTAATAAAAAGCAATGGTAAGGTTATATTTTATTTGTAATATTGTTTGACGTTAACATATTTACAGTAGCAATTTTTTAAATTTTTTGTACCTATTTAGTGAAATAATTCCCCATTTTTGTACCTATTTAGTGAAATAATTCCCCATCAAATCAGAGTTTAAAATAACACGATAATATTTTCCATTCATTTGTGCGTAAAGGAAACTTTACAACCTTAGTTAGTGAAGATGAAGAGATTTATAATAATACACATGTTTATTCGTAAATAATAGTGAAACATTGGCTATATGCTAGGGTAAGTTACAAGTCATTGGACAGTTCCCCATTACCGATCATAAGGAAAAAGACTAATAATTAAAATAAAATAATTATATATTTTTTCCCCAACATGATCGTGAATGTTGAACCGTTCGGTAACTCAGTACTTACCCTATTTACAACAGTAAATTAAGACTAGTATATTATTAAGGTTAGAGATATACAGGGTGTATTTAAAGAGAAAATATTAGTGGTCTATGTGCAAGAGAAATTTTTGGCATACGATGCAGCATTCGTGACACTTAGTTACGCTCGCAGTACTAGTAAAGTGGGGTCGGAAAATTTCAGATTGGGTAAGTTCTAAGTTATGGAACAGTTCCACATTTTCGATCATAAGAATTTATACTAATTATTTAACTTTTCTTTTATATGGTCGATAAAACGTAACGGCCCAATAACTTGGAGCTTCCCCATTAGTAATGAGTAGGGTTGTGACAATATGCTTTTAAAATCATAGATCTTAGGAATATCACAGACTAAATGAAATGGTATCGAATACTATATACCGCTGGTGTAGAACCATTCAATACTCTTTAATTCTCTCCGTCTATAATATTCTCTATGATTTATAAAGCATATTGTCACAACCCTACAAGAGATATTTGAAAAGTAAAATATAGGCATTTAGTGTAGGAGATTCTGGTCAATTACACCCAATAAAAAGAATAGCTACTAGAATAGATATTAAAATTATTCTCACTTGACCACAGAAACTTAAAAAATACGAAAGATTTCATAGGGTAAGTTCCGAGTTATCGGACAGTTCCACATTTTCGATCATATAGTTAATTAATAAAATATGATATTTTAAATCGTTATTTTTCTTCACATGATCGAAGATGTGGAACCGTTCAATAACTTGGAGCTCACCCTAGATGATTATGATGAAAGATATTTTTTATATGGAAAATATATACATAAAATAGATATACAAGAAATACATGTTTGAAAAAAACAAACATAGGATATCCACTCTATTACTGAACACTTAGCATTTCTGGGAACATGATTAAGTGCTCAATAATTGAGTGAATACCCAAAGAAAAAGATAGTAAAAAGAAGAAAGAAAGTAAGAAGAGAATGCCTGAATATAGAGCAAAGATAATAAAAAGGGACAGATTAACACAAGCGATAATTGTGACACGGAAATATAGACCTTATGTAGGGGGAGAATAAAGGTCAAAGTTGCTCGCACTGAGAGTTGATATAAACATCGATAAATGTACCTATAATAATACACTAAATAAGCTAAAACTGGTTACACAGAAAGATTTAAAATGATTTCACAACAAATGTTACAGGCACAGAAATAAAAAGATTAGCTATTTTAGAGGGTAACTTCCGAGTTATCGGACTGTTCCACATTTACGATCATATAAGAAAAAATATAATGAATTTTATTCAACCCTTCATTTTAATTGGTATCTATGATACCTGCATGTATATTATTCAACTTTTATGTATCCATGATACCTGCAGGTATCATGGATACCAATTGAAAATAAGATCGAAAATATGGAACCGTACGATAATTCAGAACCTCAGACAAGTTACACAAAAATAGGTAAAAATATTTCTGTAATTATATAGCTAGATGGTTTTGAATTCTTTCCATAATAGTTTATTCTAGGCTCAGGTATTTTTAATTTCTCCCTTCGTCTCATTTCAACTAACCAAGAACAGTCGAGAAAGTGAAACAATAGCTACTTCAAACTTATACAACAGCCTTAGTAACTAATAGAAACATGACACTAATTGAACAGAAATGCAACTCATCAACCTCTGTGAAACTAAAATATTCTCCCTCTGAATTTCTAAACCATAGGAAATAATAGAATTTTAGTCTTTCTGGAAAGAAATGATAGGCTAAAATTATACGAAAGCATGGAGATAAAACACTTTCAGGAATAATATATGTATACTAAACTAATTCCATTTGGGGTGACTTACTCGGTTATAGTTGTTGAAGATAAGGGGAAGGTACCTATTATCGGCTAGTTCTACATTATCGATCACAAGAAAAAAAGATGGATAATTTAACACTATTTTAATTGGTATCCTTGATAACTAAAGGTATCATGGATACCAATTGAACTCATGATGCCTTCAGGTATCATGGATACCAATTAAAATCGTAATAACTGCATGCATCATGGATACCAATTAAAATCGTAATAACTGCATGCATCATGGATACCAATTAAAATGATTCCTTCAGGCATCATGGATACCAATTAAAATCGTAATAACTGCATGCATCATGGATACTAATTAAAATAACTGGTTTCAAGTGTTAGATTATAATTTTAGATGATCGAAAATGTGGAACTGTCCGATAAATTGTAACTTACCCTAGTGTGAATACACTGATAGGGAGGGCATCACGGCAATGGAGTATAACCCCTAACATGACCTTTAACCTCTAGAATCACAGTGACTTATTCTTAGCTACCAGAACACTTTAATGGATGGACTCAAAAATTAAACACATTTTCTCTTAATTTTTGCATAGGAATTTTCTGACTAACTATTTATTATTTACAAGAGTTGTTTATTTTCAGTTTCATGGACACACTCCCCAATAAAAATGAACACAAATTTAAACTGCTTGTTTATAGGCAACTAAGGTTTGATGTAAGCAGTTGGGGAGGTAATATAATCTTCAACGTTTAGATTAGTAAACTTCCTATTTTGAAAATATTAACTAGTAGCTAGCAAACGGGAAAAATATGATTTAATGTTGTTGCAGTATTTTTCCTTGTTCAGATACAACTAGAAAATATATGAATCTGGAACCTCAGTCAATAGATCCATTCCATGTCGATACTAATTAAAGTATCTAGATTCTTGAACAGTTCGATTTTACACAGCGAGCTACAGCATTATCAAAAGTTTCATGAATTTTCCTTTTCTGTCTCTACTTTTGAGGACCCAAAAATGAATAGAAATGTTGTTACACAAAGATATTATAAATGTAGATATAGACATATTTATCGTAGTTATCTAGTGATGACGTCATATAATTTCAGGCGATTTTTCTACGCAGTTGCATTTTCTGTCACGTCATCTGAAAAAAATAAAATAATTGAAAAATTAATTTTTAACCCTTCACTACACACTTTAAACCACTATTGGTAGTCGTCTTTTTTCTGGCTAGCTAATTGATATTTTTATTTTTTTCAGATTAAAACTTTTTTATCATGACCCTTTCGTCCATACTTAATGAAAATTACTCTGCGCATTACCTAAGTTTTTTTGCTCTCATTCTTTAAATTTTTCCTTGGATACGCATGATTTTTCGGATTCAATAAAAAAGACAGGAGCAAGTAAAGTTAACGGACCAGAATTTAATCTAGTAAAGACGTTACAACACACTGAAGTCTAAATCTTTTTTGAATTAGCTACTTCCAAGCTACTAAGTCACTCACCAGCATCAGGAGAGTCTATCTGCACCACCGTGACTTCATTGCCTTCTTTGGGGGATGAGGACCTTCCCTCTCTGGTGCTGCGGTCCTTCTTCTTCTTCTTCTTTTTCACAGGCCTGAGGAGATGTGAGTGGTTAGGGTGAGGTACGTATTATTGGACGGTTTCATATTTTCGATCATAGAAGAAAAATAATTAATTAGCTACCATTTGATTTTTATTCAAACTGGTATCCATGATACCTGCAGGTAGGTATCATGGATACCAACTGAAATAAATAATAATTATAGATTTTTTTCTCATATTCTCGTGAAAAAAGTAGGAGGACTGAGAAGCTTAGCAAATAGTCTGGTGGAAAGAATAGACTAATAGCAGTCACTCACCTGGTGACTGTCACTACAGTCAGTTCGTCAGAAGGAGGACTGTCATCCACAACATGGGCTGAAGTAGAAGCTCCTGTAAAAGAATTACAAACGTCTTCAATCTATCAGACACTAAATACAAAGTTAAACTCAATATTTAATAAAAAGGTTTAACCAGTCATCCGCCAGCAGATTGAATATTAGCTACTAATTTAAATAGGTAGTTAGATAGTATTTAATTAACAAGTTTATGTGGAATATATATTTTCGAAAAGTGAAAATATATTAGAAACTAACTACCTACCAACTTAAATTAAATAATTCAACAAAATATATTGAACGGTCATCTACCACCAAACTGAATCACTCAAACACATAAATTGCCAGTAACATACCAGGTGGAGTTGTTCTAGAGCTGTCAATGACCCCATAGGAGGTGTTGTGGTTGTCCTGGAAGTCACTGAGGGATGAGTCGCTGGTAGAATCTTGCCCAGCACCAGCACCTTCCTCTTCAGCGAGGTGACTGTAGTGCTGGGGACCTCTGCGTCTGTTATCCTGAGCTCTACTGGCCCTTTGGAATGGATTCTCCTGGATTGTAGTAGGTAGTTAAATGAGATGATTTGAATTTTATTATTTCTTGACTAAATAAAAAAAAATTCTTGACTTGAATAATAAAAAATAAAAAAATTCTTGACTTGAGTAATAAAAAATAAAAAAATTCTTGACTTGAGTAAGAAAAAATAAATTAATTCTTGACTTGAGTAAGAAAAAATAAATTAATTCTTGACTTGAGAAAGAAAAAATAAATTAATTCTTGACTTGAGTTAGAAAAAATAAATTAATTCTTGACTTGAATAATAAAAAATTAATTCTTGACTTTAATATTAAAAAATTAATTCTTGACTTGAATATTAAAAAATTAATTCTTGACTTGAATATTAAAAAATTAATTCTTGACTTTAATATTAAAAAATTAATTCTTGACTTTAATATTAAAAAATTAATTCTTGACTTTAATATTAAAAAAATTATTCTTGACTTTAATATTAAAAAATTAATTCTTGACTTTAATATTAAAAAATTAATTCTTGACTTGAATATTAAAAAATTAATTCTTGACTTGAATATTAAAAAATTAATTCTTGACTTGGAATAAAATATATTTTACTTCAATTGAATGAAATTTTTGATTTCTTGATTAGCTAAATAAAATTCTATATTTCTTGACTAATAAAGTATATGATTTTTTAACTTTGAAATAATCTGATAATTCCAATCTTGCCCATACCAGCAAAATATGAATATAAAACAAAATTAAACTGATTGTAAAATAAAGAAATAGTCATCCATTGCAGTATATAATGAGATCAGAAATTGAAAAAATTAAACATTCACAAATGGAGTTAGCACCTGGAGAATTTCCATCAAACTTACCCTGTTGTTAGCGAAAGTGCCGGCAGAGACCTGAGTTGCTTGCTGTAGTAGAGGCGCTCTCTCACTGGTGGTTCTCTCTCCGTCAGAGTCTGACAGTTCAGAGTCATTGTCCCGAGTCTCTGAGCCAGTGCGGACCTTAGCCTTGCACACGGGACAGACTCTGCGCCTCTTGGTTAGCCAGGGATCTATGCACTTGCTGTGATATGCTGAAACAAGAAAGTGAATGAAAATAACTTGTCCGTAAAAAGTAGAATTATAATCAGAGAGAAAATTAAGTCAGCAGATTCATAACTCTGAAAGTATTGCTGAAACCAATTCATTATTAATATTCAGAAGCTCATTCCTACCAACACTGGCTATAGCATTAATAAAGGAGAGAGAACTGTATGAGTAGCTACTCACCATGGTTACACGGCAAGACTCTGAGCTTTTCCCCTTCCAAGTAGTCATCCAGGCAGATTGCGCAGACCTCATACGGATCACCCTCTTTGAATTTGTGGAGTGGAAGGCGCCTAAGAGCTGCCCATGACAGTCTGTGTCGCAGAGAGTGCCTATAGTCTCTAATGCACTTGACCACCATGCAGGTGAGCATGCCAAAGAAACAAATGGCAACAGTGATGGCAAAGGGTAGCAAGTACGCCTGAATATCAAACGGCAACTCACCAGTGATGGTGATGCTGTATATGAGATAATCTTTAAATAAATACGATAACTCTGTCCCATCAGTCTCCCCAATGAAAGCAGATGGGATTGTTACATTCTGTGTAACTGTGGGGTCCATTTGCATGCGCCTGATTTCGTCTGAACCGACATTCATTATAATTGCACCCGAGAATCCGGCCCTCTGAGCATAGAGTACTTTCTTTTCAAAGGAACAATTGCCTCTCAAAATTAAGGCATAGAACCTAGCATATTCAGGAGGAGTGGACATTGGTACTTCTGGGGGTGGTTCAATATCTGTACAGGCTATTTGAGGAGAGGCACTCACAACCAACCCTCCCAGTCCACTGTAGGACAACTCGGGACCAAATTCAGCTGGTTGATTTGAGAACGCTTCGACTGTGCGATTCAGTCGCAGGTCTGTTATAATGATTGTACATTCTGACGCCTTCAAGAAATGCAGCACTAGGCACATCTGGAAAAAATAGATTAGATTAATTTGAGTAGGACACAATCTACAGTTTAAATTAAATGGTTAACTTTGTAAGAGCAAAATCCCAGCTCTAGGTTAGCAAACCAAAACTAAATTAATCAAACTATTACTATAAATTAAAATATTTAATCATTATGTTTCAATGAGAGTCTCGAAATGAGGTTTGTAGTAAATGGTAATAAAATAATTAGCTATCTAAACTAATGTTCAATCATGCAAGAAGGTAACAAATGATACTGAAAATATGGTATAAAAGATAATTTTCCTGTTGTCCAGCAAATCTAGTTAACAACTAGCTTCATACAAGGCAAACTAGCTACATTTTTCATTATAAATAATTGTTCAATTGATAACCTTAAACTAAAGAAACTTACCAGAATGAATTTAGCTGCTGCCATAGTTGATGCTCTGAAGACACAGCAGCAACAATATTAAAAACTTAATTGAACCTAAAGATAAAGAAAAGCTCGTACTGCCTCACATGACATTATTTATAATCTGTAATAAACAGGATAGATAGTAGCTAAACATTGCTTTAGTAGATAGATAAGGTGACAGTTTGTATTTAATGGCAATATCAGCAGACATGATTGCTTTATTTCCTCTATTTCAAGAATTGAATTTCTACAGCAAGAATAGTGGGTTTCCACAAGTTAGGAAGCTATTTCAATATTTAATGGATTATGCAATTAAATCTGTCTAGTTTTCACTCTAGAATTTTGAAAAAATAGGGATACAAATCTCACCTTAATACTCTGTTGCTATTTAATTTAAATTATAAGAGTACAAAAAAACATGTAGCTAGCTATGAAAATTTGCTATTTACATGAGTTGAAGATAGAAAAAAAAAGATTTTACAGATTGACAGGTCAAAATTAAAGGTAGTTCCAAGTTACAGTCTACTAAGGGTTTAGTGTGGGAACCCTAGTCACTTGACAATGAATCCAATGATGAATCATAGAACGTCTGAGATAATAAAAGAGAAAATTGGGAAAGAGAGGATCAAATCAGAATCGGAAATTCTTCCAAGGTCATTTACACACACAGTTTTTATGTCTTTCCACCAGCCTTTTTGCTTAGCTCCTCCTACTTTTTCCACAAGAATTTAGAGTTATATAAGGAAAAGTGATATAGTTATTATTTTCAGTTAGTATCTAAGATACCTGTAGGAATCATGGATAACAAATTTATAATTACAATAAAATTATAATTTTGAATATGAGAAACTTAACAATTAATTCACATGCAATGATGCCGGTTCAGTCTGCCAGTCTGAAAAGTTCAGCGGGATTTGTGGATTAATCCTGTGCCCAAGTACTATTTAATTCCGATCTTCCCATAATCCCATGTTATTTGCTGCGCCCAAATCACAATTTCTGCGAAAAATTCTGAGACTCTTCTCTATAGAGTAGAGACCTACTTTTCAGACTGGTCAGTCTGCAAAAGATGCATGAAGTTGTGAAGTTTATTCAGCGATAGATATTGGATTTAGACCATTCTGCAGAAACTGGTAAAATATTCGTAGAGATCTCTTATTCTGTTCGTAATGAAATTCATGTAAATATAGGAATTAATTCAAAATTGTTCGGAGGGAATATCCGAAATATCTCCGGGTCTCCCATCCATGTTTTAAAGTATGGACAAAGTCGCCAGTATGTTGCAACTTTTGAGGGGTTAAATCAGTTGGAAAACCTTTAAATAACAAGTAAATCACTCCTAAAACAGTCTCAAGAGATACAGATGCATAAGGATGTTTTCAAGTGTAAAATCTTCACTAGGAAACCAAATTTCTCCTTTAAAGTATCTTAAATGTGGCAGCCTGGATCCATTTTCTCACTAAACTGGTGACTTTCCTACCACACTTTAAAACATGGTTTCCCATATTCTTCAGACTGGGATTTCGATTTGATAATAATTCAGATTGTGTTTCCATATTGTATTTGGACATAATTTGGTGGTAAATTCCAATGATATGTCAGCAGATATAAGATATTCAATTTCTATAATAAAAAAATTCCTAAAATGTCAGAGGATATTTAGCTACCAAGTAATAAAGCATGTCCAAACTCGCCATTTTAATGGCGATTTGCGAGTCTGTGACAGTTATTTTGAGCACATCAATTGCAAATGGTGAGAAATATCTAATTTTCTCCTATGCCACAATGTTATTTTGGAGAGAATTTATGATAATTTGATCATTTTGGACCATGTTTCAGAGCCAGACTGCCAGTCTGCAAAAGATGCATGAAGTTGTGAAGTTTATCCAGCGACTGTTGAGGCCTTGAAATTAGTCTCCTGAATTATCCGGAGACAATTTTCTAATTAATTCCTATATTTACATGTAATTAGTGGAGAGTATTATGAGATTTTAGGCCATTTTGGAGAAAAATTTGGAAATATTTGGAGAAATTGCACCAAGAATTGAATATCTGGAGACTGATTGTGCATGCTTTGCAGACTGGCCAGACTGCAGGAATTGGTAAACTGTTCTCTAAGAAATCCTCTATTTTGGCTTATGTTCTCAGTAAAATACATGTAAATATAGGATTGTTCACACAGAAAATGTCAAAAATATCCCATATTCTACAGACTGTTTTTAGAGGCTGGAAAATTGCAAGCCAATTTTTAGCCAAGCCAAGCCAATTTGGCTCAAGTTTTGAAGATTTCAAGCCAAAATAAACATGGGAACATAGGAATTAATTCAAATTTCAAAGCCAATAACCATGTATAAGAGTATGTCAGTTAAAGCCAATTGATTGGCTAATTTGGCTTAGATTTGAAATGATCCAATCTCAGATATGTTTAATTGGCTTTAAATTTTGAATTAATTCCTATGTTCCCAAGTTAATTTTGGCTTGAAATCTTCAAAAAATGAGCTAAATTGGCTTGGCTCAGATTTTTTGGGAAATTTTGGCTCAAAAATTGGCTTACAATTTTCCATCCTCTAAAACATGGGCCAATAAGACATATCTGAGTTCTGACCTTATCAAATCTAAGCCAATTAATTGGCTTTAACTGATGATTTTTGGAGAGACAAATGGAGAGTCCATTTGCCATAGCCCATATTATTTTACTTGGTTTAGCTATTAATTCCTATATTACCATTAATTTTTGGAGAGACAAATGGAGAGTCCATTTGCCATATTATTTTACTTGGTTTAGCTATTAATTCCTATAATACCATTAATTTTTGGAGGGTAAACTGCCAATCTGCAGAATGCGTCTGTTCTCCCGCAGAGATTTTAATTCGAGAGACAGTTACTCTCCGACTCTCAGTAGCAGTGTAGCACTGTAGCAGATTCAGAATCTCCCGCAGCTATATTAATGGTAACATACCATTAATATGGTAACCCATATTTTAAAGAGTGGCTGGAAAGTCGACAGTTTGGTGAGAAAATGGATCAAAGTCGCCACATTTAAGATACTTTGAAGAAGAAATAGGACATCCTAGTGAAGATTATACACTTGAAAACATCCTTATGCTGGCATCAAGTCTGATGCATGTGTAACACTTGTCACAGTAATGTCACTTTGAAAAAAAAGTCCATACTTTGAAACATCCAAGTAATAAAGCATGTCCAAACTCGCCATTTTAATGGCGAGTTTGTGACAGTTATTTTGAGCCCTTCAATTGCAAATGGCGAGTTTTTTCTATTTTTCTCCTATGCTACAATGTTATTTTGGAGAGAATTTATGATAATTTGATCATTTTGCCTGTCTGCAGAATGTGTCTCTTCTCCCACAGAGATTTTAATTTGAGAGACAGTTACTCTCTGACTCTCAGTAGCAGATTCAGAATCTCCCGCAGCTAAATTAATGGTAACATAGGAATTAATTCAAAATCTCCCGCATCTAAATTAATGGTAACATAGGAATTAATTCAAGATCTCCCGCAGAGATCTCCAATTTCTAAAAATTCAATCAAAAACTCCCGCAGAGAGTCTTGGAAAAATGTTCCATATTCTGCAGACTGGTCATTTTGGAGAGAATTTGTTGAATTTTGGAGAGAGCTGGAGAGACAAATGGTGAGTTTATGAGACATACAATTTCACTTGGTGAAACATTAACATGGATGCAGGATGGTAACATAGAAATTAATTCAAAATCTACCGCAGCTAAATTAATGGTAACATAGGAATTAATTCAAAATCTCCCGCAGCTAAATTAATGGTAACATAGGAATTAATTCAAAATCTCCCACAGCTAAATTGATGGTAACATAGGAATTTAAGAATTATATAATTCAAAATCTCCCGCAGCTAAATTAATGGTAACATCCAAGTAATAAAGCATGTCCAAACTCGCCATTTTAATGGCGAGTTTGTGACAGTTATTTTGAGCCCTTCAATTGCAAATGGCGAGTTTTATCTATTTTTCTCCTATGCTACAATGTTATTTTGGAGAGAATTTATGAAAATTTGATCATTTTGGAGAGAATTTGTTGAATTTTGGAGAGAGCTGGAGAGACAAATGGCAAGTTTATGAGACATACTATTTTACTTGGGGTAACATAGGAATTTAGAATTATATAATTCAAAATCTCCCGCAGCTAAATTAATGGTAACATAGGAATTAATTCAAAATCTCCAGCAGCTAAATTAATGGAAAACGAGGAATTAATTCAAGATCTCCAATTTCTAAATTTAATCGAAAACTCCCGCAGATAGTCTTGGAAAAATGTTCCATATTGTGCTGACTGGGTAAACTGGAAAAATGTTAGAGGAATAAACAAATTGATGAAAAATGTTGGCAGATAATAATAATATATCTGGAGACTGATTGTGCATACGAACTGGTCTTCGCGGTTTGCAAAATTGGCTTGCCAAGTTGCCAGCCTCTGAAACATGGGATCCCTGGTCCCACTGCAAATCAATAGAAATTCAATATTGCAGATCAGTCAAACGTGAAAGACATCGACAATTTTGATTAAATTTCACATCCTGCCCACGTGATTAGTACCTAGATTCATTGTGGTAAAAATTTACATCACATAACATTATCCTATACCTAGTCTCTGACTTTACCTAACTAGGAGGGCTATTCACAAAATAATTAACTAACAACTAGTATTTAGCTATGTTCACTTTTAGTTAGAATGATTATGCATACTTTTAGTTAGAATAAAATATCACGAGATAAAGAGTTATCTTTGTCTTTATATCCTTTGTGCGTAAATATCAGCAAAAATTCTCAAATGAGTAATAGAGTTAATTTTAATGGTAAGTTATGTTGCTGAAATGAGTAAATGGGAAGATACGGTAGATTACTAGTTCACGTCCCTGTTTGATTTAGGGACGTGAACATTATATTTTTCTTAAAGGTCCTCTCCGGGCTCTGTGGAAAAAATGAGTTTATAACATAATATAATAGAACTAAGGTCTACGATCATTATTCTGCAAACTGCATACAATTCGATATTTTATAATTTGTTTTTAAAGTTTTAATACTCTGTGAGCAACAATTGAGCGAATCACTAATCTGATGCTCAAGAAGAAGATTGTATACTCTTTGTTTTGATTACAAATTTGAATTTTATAAACAAACAATGCGTTTTCGTCCTTTATTTACATTATTTTAGATATTAATTGTTTCCTAAAGTATATAAACGTTAAATGAATTTATTAAACCTAATACCCAGTTGACAATCAAAACAAATGGTGTACATTCTTTTTCTTCTAGCCGAAAATTTCTTTAATTAGTAAGTTGGAAGTAAAATAGGTTTTGTAGAGTTTTAATTTTAAAAATCTTTAAAAGCATATAAAATTAAAAATACGCTACCAAATTCGATACAGTTTGTAGCAAAATGATGAGGAACATTAGCCTCGTTAAATAAAGCAATAAAAATATTTGCTTGGAGTGGACCTTCAAATTCAATTACCTTTCATCTGGTTGAAACTACATTTAACTAAAAAATATTAATTGGCAGTAAATCTTGTATTCTAACTACCCAGATAATTTTAAAAATATTTGAAATTCAAATTCAACAAATTTATGAATATTGTTTGTAAAAACAAATTGAAATATATATATACTCTTGTGTTTGTTTATAAATGATTATCAATGAAAAAAAATTATAGATATACGATTACCCCCCTTCCTAGTTCGCGTCCCTATTTCATTTAGGTACGTGAACTAGAACCTAGAAGTTTCCAGGCAGAACGGAATAACCATCTTGGTTATCCAATAGCTTTAGGTGGTCTTTTGATCAAAGCCACCAAAATTGAAAAGAAGAAGTACGTGAACTAGGAAGATACTAATATTTTGAACATCGATTTTAAACCATCAATCTAATTCTAGTCCCGTTTTATCTACCAATTTTTAAAATATTTATTTCTTGTAACAACTTTCATTTAAATTGATTACAAATTTCTATACAGTTTCATTCGTTTATAAAGAACTTAATGATTTAATTTCATCATATTAAATTCAGTGTGATCCAATTCATCAGAGCCTAACAAAAATGCACAGAACAATACAATATACCAATACTGGCAGTGGTGGGATTCAAGGGTTCGCACCGGTGGTTCGTTCGAACCTGTTCCTAAAAATATAAAAGTTCGCAGAACCGTCTGACCCTATTCCTGGGCTACCTTTTTTCAGTGAAATACATATGCATAATTTTCTGGATATAAAAACAATTGTTTTAATCGTTGAAAAAACACGTGCTTAAGACTGCAACTGAGTATACTTTTATTCTTGAAGTGCGTATTGAACGTGTGTCACTGAGGAGCCACTTAGTTCGGAGTTTTATTATTAAATTGATATAAAATAGTGTGCCACAATGATTACGTTGTCTTTATCTTTAACTCTAAATAGAGTTTTGTTGTTCTCAATTGTAATTCAAAGGCTTTCGAATCTGATGGGACAGATATGTCCCAGCATACATATTTGTCCCCACGTCAGTTAATTGTAGGATTCGAGGAATCAAGGTGTTCTCACAGGTTCGCGCGAGCCGGTGCGAATCGGTTACTATACCTACAGTTTGAAACCCACCACTGCCAATATGTGTAATAAAATGTATGGTCTTTGGTTTACCATGATGTCCATGGTATTGGTTCCCTCAATTACACATGAATAGCATTAATATATTTTAAGAAAAAATATCATCACCATACCTATGTAGGTACTAATACACTGTGAGTCTTTGTTTGTTGGCTCCAAGAAAAATGGCAAGCTTTAACATTTGATATGTAAAAAATATAGCTACTAATATTTTTTTAAATAATTCTTTTCACTTAAAATTTATTTACATAAAATTCATTTAAATACAATTTATTTACATAAAATTTATTTGCAAAAATAATTTTAAATATAATTTATTTACATAAAATGTATTTACTTAAAATTTATTTACAAAACTATATTAAGGTAGGTACATAAAATTTACGTGACCGGACAAATGCTACCACCCCCGGACAATTGCCACTCGGACAATTGCCACCCCCGGACAATTGCCACCCGCGGACAATTGCCACCCAAATATTTATTATCAGGCCTCATAGCTAAAATGGTGATACAATATGTATATTATTTTTGTACGATTTACTTTTAATTGTATACATTATAAGATAAAAATTTCACTCCACATTTCATATTTTTTTATAAAATTAATTATTCCCATAGTTGATGTAATAAATTATATGTTGTTTTTATACGAATTATTTCCATTATTCAATTGATGATGTCCTCAATAAATTAAAAATATCTTCCTTTATCAATACTATCATTAATAAACAAGAATCCATATTCTAGGATATCTATGAGTTCAGATGCTTATTGGCATATAAGCAGTCTTCCCGTACAGATCTTAATGTGATAAGTAAGTGCAGTTTCAAATTGACTAATAATCTGTGAAAAAGTTAATTGGCTTAAAATTGTAGATGCGTAGTGTTTAAGAAAATCTATTAGTGTAAATCCTGAAAATGTTATAGACGAAGAGAATTAAACAGTTTTGAATCGTTCTAAAAAAGTGGTATAAAGTATTCGATAACATAAGATTTAAAAATCACATTCAGAAACCGAATAATAATATTTTTTTATCTTATAATTTATATAATTAATAATTCATCGTAAAACAACAATATACATATTTCATCACCATTTTAGTTAAGAGGCCTGATAATAAATATTTGGGTGGCAATTGTCCGCGGGTGGCAATTGTCCGCGGGTGGCAATTGTCCGCGGGTGGCAATTGTCCGGGGGTGGCAATTGTCCGGGGGGTGGCAATTGTCCGCGGGTGGCAATTGTCCTAGCACCCGTTCCACCAAGTTTCATGCAATATAGTTCAATACTTTCAGAGCTATTGAGTTATAAATGACCTTGACCTTTGATAGGATCGCTCCCAAAATTCAACCAGATGGTTACTGGACATCGTCCAATCGTCCCATCAAATTTCATACAATATGGTTCAATACTTTTTGATTTATGAATGACCTTGACATTTGACCGGGTCTCTCCCCAAATTCTACCAGCAGGTCACTGGACATGGACCAATCGATTCACCAAATTTCAGGCAATTTGGTTGAACACTCTTTCAGTTAAGCGAACAATAAGATGATAAATAAATAAATGTCGTCTAAAATATAACCTTTCCGCATTCTGCGAAGGCAATAAGAGCAGATGTGAATCAAATTATTATTTAATTTTAATTCCTAAGAAAAAGGGTTTGAAGGCTCGACTTAGCATGCATTGAAATGATATAAACTCGGCGAGTAAAGTTCACAGTAGCGAATGAATTAAACTTAAGTGTTAAAATTCAACAATCGCTTCTATAGGAACTACCGTTCTCAATATACAGGTTAGTATATTTTGATTTTTATACCTGAAGGTATAATGGACACCAATTAAAATAAATATTAAATAATAATACAGTGAAACTCCTGAGTTATGAAGTATTGGTTTTTTCGTGTGCAGTGAGAGTTTTCTGTGATTAAAATCATAGAGAATTTTTGTTATTGTGGGATAACTGTGACAAATATTATTCTTATATGGATGTGCTGTACGTGTACACTAAATTTCATACACAATTAAGGAAATTAAACAAATATTAAGTAAATGCTGTGGGAAATCAATATAGCTACTCATTATTGTACAAAATTAATATATATTGTCTTTTATTGTCTGTAATTGTCTTTTCGATTTCTGAATCTGATCCATTTCATCAAGTCTGGTTTCTTCTTGGGTAACTTAAAAACTAGGTAACTTTCGGGAGTATTATCATTCTTCAAACGTCTTTTTTTCGGTATGGCACAGTGGAAATGTAACCATTTCTAATTTTTATTGCACTATCTTCAATCTTCCTTCACTTTTTCTTGTAGATTAATTCTCAAAAAAATAATAAAATATAACAATAATTTGCCGCCTTTTAAATACATCCATTCAACGCCGTATACAGAATACGAAAGCAATTAAGAGTAATTAATTAAACTAAATGGTAATTTTCATCGTATAAAAAGTCCAGTAGAAGTTACCTTTCTAATCTTTTTCATGAACAGCAGACTAATATGTTCCACCAGACTTCAAAGAGGCTTCACCAACGAAATTTGGTAGGTGAATTTGTTCACGGAGCCACTTTCCCTTTTGACTGACTCCTCGAGTCCCTTGTATTTAATTTTCTTTTATTCAGAAGTTATCATGATATGAGCACATTGTCTGTTCATATTGTTATTTTTGTAATAAAGTTATAGATTTGTAGAGAGATGTCAAAGAAAAGCTAGTAATCAAATCATACCTTTTATTATCATAGAAATTAACTGTATTTGTCATGTAAGCAAATATTAAATCTTTAAAACAATAGGGTTACAAGAAGTGCCTGAGGTAGAGAGAGTTGTTAGAATAAGGAGCTTCTCACACGCACATCAGTGATAAGTAGGGTTGTGACAATATGCGTTTAAAATCATAGATCCTGAAAATATTATAGACTGATTGAATTAAAGACTATTTAATCACTACACCAGCGGTATATTATATTCGATACCAATTCATTTCGTTTCGTTTATGATATTCTTAAGATCTATGAATTTAAACGCATATTGTCACAACCCTAGTGATGAGAGAAGGAGGGGCGACATGAGTTTAAACCACAATCTTCCATGACCACAATACAGCAAAACCTCGTAGTAGACCAGAGATACGTTCCAATTTTGTTTGGTCTAGTAGGAAACTCACTTCAGTCGTTTCCTACTAGACCAAAATCTTTTTCTGTAAAAAGTGAATCGGTGACTCTAACATTTCGATAACTCTATATTTGTTTATTATAACTTTAATGTCAAATTAATAGTGACTAACATACCAATTTTGAAGGGAAACACAATTAGAAACAGCATGATTTTTTTGTTTCAATTAAAATGAATATAATATTTTTTTCAATTAAGTCATCATTTCATGAAATTATAATAGTCTTCACTTTATCTAGTGTTCTGTAACTATTCACATTAATTTTTTTAGCACAGACTCTAACAATAAATCTGAATACCATTCTGCTTTATGTTCTATCCTAAAAATAGCATATACAAATATAAAACATCATTCAAATTAAAGATTTATCTCTAAAACAGTATTGTAATTATTAATCCTTGTAATGTTCACACTAGTATAACTGACAGGTGACAAATAATGTGTTTAGTCTAGTAAGAGGTTTTTTCCTAGTACAGTTTCAAAAATTTCTTGGTCTAATAGGAGGTTTGTCTACTAGGAGGCTGGTCTACTACGAAGTTTTGCTGTATACAAAATATACATACTCTAGTAATGACAATAGAGTGATTTATAATGACAAATTTGATTTTAGAGTCTTGCAGCGATGACGTCATGTACACTAAACGTCTCGATTGTCACTACATATTCTATATACTGTGGTTTAGACACGCCCATGGCCCCACTTTTTGTCATCACTTCTGTCCCTGCTATGCTATCTCCATCTTTATATACACTCAGTGGTTCAGTCAGTCAGTTGTTAATTAGTTGGTCAGTCTGTTAGTAATCAGTTCTTTACAGAGATGGGCATGACCCATCTCTGTTCTGCTCTCATCTGAACCATCTGCTGAATATATTTTTCCTATATAAGACTTTTCCATATTGTGTTATCATCTGTAAGCGTTACCGGTAATTTGATCCCCGGTAAGTTGACCCCCCGGAATTTGGCCTCCAGTAATTTGATCTCAGTTATTTAATTCTTGAACGTTATATACTTATTGGACTTATATTATGTTTAATTAATTAAATGCCAAATTAATTATTCTGTCCACAAAATGTAACTACCTATGCTACAAGCTATGATTATGTTCACCAGCATGCTTAATAATAGTATAATTTCTATCTTTTGGATGGTCTGAACACGACTTCTGCCTTCAACTTTTTATTTCACACCTCCAATATGTTACAGATTCATCTACATCTCTGTTTTGTTTTAGATAAATATAATTTATTTCATCTACTAGTTTATCTCCTCCACGAAACTTTGGTAAAAGATGTTAATAACGTCCAAGAAGTAAAAAAACTGAGACCAAATTACCAGGGATCAAATTACCCATGATTTATATTCATGGAGTCACTACCCTATGTCTGTGGCATTTCAAAATATAATTTTATACTTTTCAAATCAACTACGTGAACTATAAGTAGGGCCATGCATGTAAATTGCGACCCTTTAATTCTTAAATGCAGCCCTCTCAAGAGTCTCTAAAACATTCTGAACCAAAATTAAATTAAAATGTTGCATAGCTATCAGAAGAAGCGCAGTGCATGCAATAATTTACAAATTTAAGTTTTCAACGTTTGTTTTGAAGCTATGATGTTTCTGTTGTTAGAGGCCGCAGTTAGTTAGTGTGCCGCAATTTACCTGCTTGACCCTAGTTAAAGCAATCGTTGAAATTATGCACATTAAAGTTAGGCTGATAAACTTCAATAAAATAGTCTAGTTGAGGAGCGAGAACACAGTTTTTACTGCTATAACTTGTTAATCGTTTAGACTTTAGAGTCTAGACAAACTGTTTCCGCAGACATTTTATAGGAAAATGTTTGAACAACTTCCCGAAGAAATGATTTTGAAAATCTTTGAGCATTCTACTTCTATCAGCGATAGATCAACTTTTGCAAAAGTGAATAGTCTGTTTAATAGACTAAGCAAAGATAAACAATGGAGGAAGAAGATTATCTATGAGGTAATTATACAATTTGAAAACTGGTCTACATTTATTGCACATTTTATTTTAACTCTTATAATTTATATCGTATTTCCTTGCAGGAATCAGATTTACCACAACTATTAGATGAAGTGAAAAAATCCACAAATCTTGAAGAACTGATTAGAACTGATGAACTGATTAAAACTAATGCATATGGAAGTATTGAGACTATGACGGAAATATCTAAATTCAACAAAAAACTTAATAGGTTCGACTGTAATGTCAGGAGTGGAAAGAGCACCTTTATTGCTATTGGAAATGAAGTAAATTTATGTTGTACAGCCTCCTCTCCCATGGATGATTTATTAACCGTGTTTCCTGGAATATTCAAAAAGATGATGTGTATTTATTTTGGTGAAAACGTTTTCATTGACGATCTTTTAATACGGTCTAAACACGTCTTCGAATTTCTATTCTCTTTTGATTTTAGACTAACGGCTAGTAGCATATCAACATTGGCAGCATGTGATGGTCTTAAAAAAATAACTATTACTACACTATTTGTACCACGAGAAGATTTGGATTTACAACCTCTCGTTAACCTGAGGATTCTCACTATTTATCATGTTGATTGGGCAGATGAGGTGAATTCGAAAATCCAGTGGGACAAGTTGCGCAAAGTGTTCCTGCCAAAGACTCTCATGGATTTGAGAATAGGCGAAAAACTACTCATTGGATTTGGAAATGTTTTAGAAATATGCACTAGACTCGAGAATTTGCTTGTAGAAAGATTCAGTGGTTCAGGAATCAGCGAGGAAACCTATATAATCTACACTTATTTGATACGTTCTTTTCTAGTGCATGAATATTGTAAGACTATAGTGCTGATAGATTTTAAGTCACGGGGGTCATTCAACAGATTTTTAGAATTTAAAGAGGAAATACTTCCTATGTTGCAGGATACTAGAGCAATCGAGTTTGAGATAAATCCTGACTCTTTGAGAATTACTAAAACGAATAAAAGTAAAATGTAAGCAGATAATTTAAATTCGTCAGTACCTATAAGTAGGGTGACGAATATTCGCTTTAGCTGAATATACTATATAGAATCTGTAAATCTCAGTAGCTGTTGTTCCTTATATACTTATTTCCTCATTGCCATTCTACTAAATTTAATAAAAGAAATTTTAAACGTCAACAATTATCTTCCCTATTTAGTATTTCATTCAAGTGAGTTTTATTTGTACTTTCCTTGTATAAAACATGATTTATACATCACACTTATTTCTGATTTTGTATCCTATCCCATTATTGGCCTGATCAATCTATAATTCAATAAAAATAATTGAAAAATTTTATTGGATATTTTATTTTTTTATTCATTCAATTTTACTGTCACAGATTGCGGGGGGTTATATTTCATGTGGCATTTATTTATTTATTTATTTATCATCTCGTTACTCTCGTATTTCAATAAGTATTCAACCAAATTGCTGGGAGTTTGGTGGGAAGATTGGTCAATATCCAGGAACCATTTGGTTATAATTTGGGAACGTTCGGGTTAAAGGTCAAGGTCATTTTGAACTTATAACTGAAAAGGTATTCAACCAAATTGCCTGAAATTGGTGAAAGGATTGATCGTTATCCAGGAATCAGTTTATTAGATTTTGTGAGCTAATAGGTTAAAGGTCAAGGTCATTTATGATCGACGGCGAAGGTATGCGTTCTACTAGTGCCAGTTATCTAGTTTAATATAATATGAGTGAAATTATTACTCCAATAGTCAATTTGAATATAGTTTGCAAAAATTATTTTGCAACTTGTTATCTGCGGAATAGACCACCAAAGTGAAGTGATTTGGGTTCCTTCTTAGATTATAATCGGCGAAATATTCCTATGTTATTCGTACGGGAGAAAAAGTAGGTGGTAAGACATCCCTTACAGCTGACTATTTACTTACGCTTGGAAAATTCTAAGTCTATACCTATTATCTAAACGCATTCATTAATAAAAAGTTCATTGAAATGTGTATTCAAATAAAAAGTTACGAGCAATTTAATTAGAAAAAACGTCAATTAAGAGACTAATCCGTAAATTAGGTAACCTGTCAACATATTTTCAAGCAAGAAATTTGAAAGATTGGTTACCAAATAACATCAAATTCTCTCAGTTTTGGGAGTATACCTTATTATTGAAGTAATTTTATTTATTTTATAACTTTTCTATCTTAGAATAGGATTCAGAAACCTAGTATTAGGTTTATGTATTATTACAAGATTAAAGATATAATAATATAAATTAAGTTAATTAACTAGTTAGTTTCAAAACATGATATCAATCATATCACTATCATAATTATATTTATTTTAATTAATATATGATAAAATAATATATAATAACTAGTTTCAGAATTTTATTTACCTAACTAGGTATATTTTACGAGTTACAAAGATAGGTTCACCGTACCTAGTTTCTCCATACCTAGTTCGGTTTCAGAATCCTATCCTAAGATAGAATGGGTATAAAGTAAATAAAATTACTTCAATAATAAGGTATACTCCCAAAACTGAGAGAATTTAATGTTATTTGGTAACCAATCTTTCAAATTTCTTGCTTGAAAATATGTTGACAGGTTACCTAATTTACGGATTTGTGTCTTTATTGACGTTATTTCTAATTAAATTGCTCATAACTTTTTTATTTGAATACACATTTCAATGAACTTTCTATTAATGAATGCGTTTAGATATTAGGTATCGAAATATCTACTTAGAATTTTCCTAGCGTAAGTAAATAGTCAACTGTAAGGGATGTTTTACCACCTACTTTTTCTCCCGTACGAATAACATAGAAATATTTCGCCGATATTCTAAGAAGGAACTCAAATCACTTCAGTTTGGTGGTCTATTAGCTCTAGCGGTGCGCACGAATCACCCTGGTAAATAAGATTTAAGTTTCCAGGGTGATTTTCCTCCAGAAAGTTGTCCTATAATCGAGCCAATCCACCGGCCCACCTCCACCTATTCTAACGAATCCTCATATTGTTACAAATAATATACCACACTATACTGAATATGAAATATGATATTATATATAAAACTGAATGATTGAATGATGTTCTAGTCTTTACCACATTGATTTAGCGATTGAGTGAGATAATTTGTAAAAGTTTATAAATTACTAGGTTTTAATAGTCTTAACACTAGGTAAGTTACTGTCTTTACGTACAACAGTAGCTTTTCTGCCTCCATGATTTCTCTTCACAGTGTCACTTCTCTATCCGACTTCAGCATTACAAAATATGATTTTCAACTTTTAAGATCAACTGCAAGAATGCGTGTAGTTGAATCCGTCTTTGAAATAGGGGACGTGCCAGTAGTCCGACGCGCCAATAGTCCGACAGTTACATCTTTCTGTGTTATTATTTTTTTTTGATCAAACTAAAAAATATGATTAGATAGATTTACTCAATTAATAACTAATGTAAATAATAAAATTATTTTTCATTTTTTTCTTTATCTAAATTTTATATTACTCTTTTATTTTACTTTTTTTCTAATATTAATTAGTATGATGCAATCCCTCATTTGATTTAATCATTTAATGTAGTTTGTTGTATCTGCTAGTTTGTTGTACTGCACAGTTCATGATTGTTTATTGACCTAACAGGGGAGTTCGGGAGGTGGCACGCCCCCCGATATACATATATTCTATGTTAAATCAGGAATATACCACAAAAGTGTCGGACTACTGAGGTGTCGGACTAGTGGGGTGTCGGACTACTGAATAGTAACTGTTGAAATCCTGTTCAATTAAAATTAGGCTGTCGAACTCTAATACAGTTATCCAGTAGATGAACTCTTGGTGTTGAATTAAATAAGATTGACTGTTATAACTTGTTAATCGTTTAGACAAACTATAGCTCCAATTTATTTCCAGGAAAATATGTTCGATCAACTTCCCGAAGAGATGATTTTGAAAATCATTGAACATTCTACTTCTATCAGCGATAGATCAACTTATGCCAAGGTGAATTGTCTTTTTAATAGACTGAGTAACGATAGATATTGGAGGAAGAAGATCATTTTCAAGGTAACTCTAAAATTTGAAATTAGGTCTATATGGACTACACATTATTTTAACTCTTCACTAATTTTATCGTATCTCTTCGCAGGAATCAGATTTACCACAGATTTTAGATGAGGCAGAAAAATCAACGAATCTAGAAGGACTGATTCAAGAAGACGAGGAAATTGTAATTAGAATAAGGGATTCCCGTAGACATTTTAGGCATACGAGCGTGAACAATGAAACTTTACAAATTCTAACACAATTAATTACCAAATTCAGCAAAAAACTCAAAATATTACAATGTCGGATCACAAGTGAAGATTACTTCTTCAGATGTAGTGGAAAACGCCTAACTGTACTTGATGATTTAGTTACTGGGTGTCCAGCAATATTCCCAGAGATAATGTGTAAACATGTAGATGAAAACTCAGTACTCCAAAATCTTTTCATACGATCCAAACACGTATTGGAAACTGTAAGTTGTTCAGCACTAAAAGTAATGGCCAGAAACTTAACAATATTGGCAGCTTGTGATAGTCTTAAAATATTATTCATTAAATCACTAATTGTACCAAGAGAAGATTTGGTTTTACAACCTCTCGTCAACCTAATAACTCTATTTATACATAATGTTGATCGGTCAAATGTGGTGAATCAAAATATCCAGTGGGACAAATTGCGCAATGTGTTCCTTCCTAAGACTCTCGTGCATTTGAGATTAGGGGAAGAACTCCTCATTGGATTTGGAAATATTTTAGAAACATGCACTAGACTCGAGACGTTGGTTATATACAGAGTCGGTCATTTAAGGATTAGCGAGGAATTATATAGATTCTACAAAAAATTGATATGTTCTTTTGTAAATAATGAATATTGTAAAGAATTCATTTTAATAGATAGACGTCCATATTGGTGTAGGACTATTTTTTTAGAATTCAAGGAGGTAATCCTAAGTGAGTTGCAGTATACTAATGCAATTGAGTTTGAAATAAATCTTCACTCTTTGAAAATTACTAAAACTAATACAAATAAAAAGTAAGCAGATAATTTAAAATACTCCAGTACCTATAAGTAGGTTGGCTAATGTTCACTTTAGCTGCAGATCTTTTAGTGGCTGTACAACTGAACATCCTAGTATAGCTGTACTTTCTAATATCTTGTACCTACACATTAATAGTTTGTTGTACATCTGCAAGATAATTTCGTCTTTGGCATTTTGATAAATATAATTTTTATAATTTCGGCAATTATCTTCCATATATAAAATATGATTTTGTATATAATCAATGTGCATATTTGTTTTATTTTTTATTTTTTTATCTCCTTATTGTACCCTATTTTTGGCCTGAACAATCTATAATTCAATAAAAATCATAGAGATAATTGTGTTATTTTATTATACACTTTGATATTTTTTCTTTTTATGTTCGAATATTGATTACATATAGTTTCGATGGGTAAATTTGACTTTGAATGCTAATCAACTTAATATTTCCATCAATATAATTTTTTTGGTTTTCTCTGTAACTTGCTATCTACGGAATTAGCTCTACCGGTGGGCAAGAATCACAATGGTAAATAAGATTCAAGTTTCCAGGGCGATTGCGCACGAATCACACTGGAAAAAAAAGATTCAACTTTCCGATCAGAGTGAGCAAAAATGACATTAGTAAATTTGACTCAATCCTCTTATCTTTACAAATAACACATCCCAAACTGAGAGATGAATAATATCATTGCATTTACAACATTGAGTGGGTTCTATGTCCTTTCGTCATAAACACTTTCGCCGACGACACTTTTATTACAGTAATGTGACATTTTGTCACTATCAAACCTGGCTGGGGGCAAAATCTCCCAACCGGATCACTGACCAATTTTAAGTCTATTATATTTCATTATATTTATAACATAGTGTTTTTTAAAATTTTCGGTGAAAGTGTCGTACGGCGAAAGTGTTTTCGGCGAAAGGACCGGTCACCCATTGAGTGAGTGAGTTAATTCGTAGAATTTTTTTAATACCTAAGCATTAGGTTTTAATAATCTTAATGGATGTCAATCCTTGCGCGACCAAATTTTGAAAAACCAATTATTTGAAAAATAACAGATTTTATGGTACCTATAACCGAATTGGGAATAATGATTAATTGACCAAATGGTTTTTGTCAGAAACGGTTAATTATTGTCGATATATTTTGCTAAACTGTCATATGGGTTGAAGATTACTTAAAATTTTCATTAAATTAAAACTGATTATAGAAATTGATGTTCGAGTAAACTTCATACATTGATTATGATAAACTTTATTGAATAAAGTGGTTTCATAAACATTAAATGGGATACAGAATATTCAAGCCTATACGAAGTTTCGTTAAAATGTAGATAATTGACACACCTACCATTGGTGTGAAATCCTAGTTTTTTTTTATAAATCAAGTTATGTATCTGCAAAATGTTCAACTGCTCAACAGTGTTTAGTAGGGATGTGACAATATGCTTTTAAAATTATAGATCTTAAAAATATCATAGATGAAAATTGGTATCGAATACTATATATACCGCTGGTTTAGAACGATTCAATACTCTTTAATTTTCACCGTCTATAATATTTTCGGTATCTAAGATTTTAAAAAGAAACTGGAGTGTGGTTGAACGCGATTCCCATACCGTCATTGGGTACACAGCTCGATCCAGAGGTCCTGAGGGTAGCCATTGCTCTCAGAGTTGGTGCCAGAGTTTGTGAACTTCATTCTTGCCGCTGTGGTAGTGGGATGGATGTCAGAGGACTGCATGGCCTGTCTTGTAGGTACAGTTCTGGGCGTCACCCAAGACATGCAGCAATGAATGATGTGGTAAAACTGGCTTTGCAGAGAGCAGGACTCCCTCCAGTACTTGAGCCTCCTGGGCTTGACAGAGGTGATGGTAAACGCCCAGATGATATTACTGTGTTTCCTTACATGAATGGAAAGAGTCTGATTTGGGATTGCACGTGTGTCGACACATTTGCCGAGACACACCTCAATGATTCCGCAGTTGAGGCCGGATCAGCTGCCGGGGCTGCAGAGAACCGTAAACGTCAGAAATACTCCGCCGTTGGAGATGCATACATATTTGAGCCAATTGCTATAGAGACCACAGGAGCGTACGGTAGTACGACCTCCTTAATCATGAAGTCCATAGGTAGACGCCTTGTTGAGACAACGAATGATCCAAGAGAGTCTGCCTGGTTCCAACAGCGAATGGCTCTTGCGATCCAGAGAGGGAATGCCTTCAGCATCCTCTCAGCCGCGAAGGAGAGGTTTTAGAGGGTCGGGTCCACCCCTTCAGGGAACTCAACCCCTCACTCGTAGTTCCTGAAGGAATTTCCTCTTCTGTAAAGATTTTATCCTTCTTGTTCTTGATGGAAGAATATTGTCTTTAAAAAAAAAAAAAAAATCACTAGGCCTCTAACTATATGCTTTTAAAATCTTAGATACCGAAAATATTATAGACGGTGAAAATTAAAGAGTATTGAATCGTTCTAAACCAGCAGTATATATAGTATTCGATACCAATTTTCATCTATGATATTTTTAAGATCTATAATTTTAAAAGCATATTGTCACATCCCTACTAAACACTGTTGAGCAGTTGAACATTTTGCAGATACAAAACTTGATTTATAAAAAAACTAGGATTTCACCAATGGTAGGTGTGTCAATTATCTACATTTTAACGAAACTTCGTATAGGCTTGAATATTCTGTATCCCATTTAATGTTTATGTAACCACTTTATTCAATAAAGTTTATCATAATCAATGTATGAAGTTTACTCGAACATCAATTTCTATAATCAGTTTTAATTTAATGAAAATTTTAAGTAATCTTCAACCCATATGACACTTTAGCAAAATATATCGACAATAATTAACCGTTTCTGACAAAAACCATTTGGTCAATTAATCATTATTCCTAATTCGGTTATAGGTACCATAAAATCTGTTATTTTTCAAAAAATTGTTTTTTCAAAATTTGGTCGCGCAAGGATTGACATCCATTAAGATTATTAAAACCTAATGCTTAGGTATTAAAAAATTCTACGAATTAACTCACTCACTCAATGGGTGACCGGTCCTTTCGCCGAAAACACTTTCGCCGTACGACACTTTCGCCGAAAATTTAAAAAAACACTATACGTTATAAATATAATGAAATATAATCGACTTAAAATTGGTCAGTGATCCGGTTGGGAGATTTTGCCCCCAGCCAGGTTTGATAGTGACAAAATGTCACATTACTGTAATAAAAGTGTCGTCGGCGAAAGTGTTTGTGACGAAAGGACATAGAACCCACTCAATGTTGTAAATGCAATGATATTATTCATCTCTCAGTTTGGGATGTGTTATTTGTAAAGATAAGAGGATTGAGTCAAATTTACTATTGTCATTTTTGCTCACTCTGATCGGAAAGTTGAATCTTATTTTCCAGTGTGATTCGTGCGCAATCGCCCTGGAAACTTGAATCTTTTTTACCATTGTGATTCTTGCCCACCGGTAGAGCTAATTCCGTAGATAACAAGTTACAGAGAAAACCAAAAAAATTATATTGATGGAAATATTAAGTTGATTAGAATTCAAAGTCAAATTTACCCATCGAAACTATATGTAATCAATATTCGAACATAAAAAGAAAAAATATCGAAGTATATAATAAAATAACACAATTATCTCTATGATTTTTATTGAATTATAGATTGTTCAGGCCAAAAATAGGGTACAATAAGGAGATAAAAAAATCAAAACTAAAACAAATATGCACTTTGATAATATACAAAATCATATTTTATATATGGAAGATAATTGCCAAAACTATAAAAATTATATTTATCAAAATGCCAAAGATGAAATTATCTTGCAGATGTACAACAAACTATTAATGTGTAGGTACAAGATATTAGAAAGTACAGCAATACTAGGATGTACAGTTGTACAGCCAAAGATATGCAGCTAAAGTGAACATTAGCCAACCTACTTATAGATACTGGAGTATTTTAAATTTTCTGCTTACTTTTTATTTCTTCAACAAGATATTAAACAACATAATGTAATATTCAAAACAAACTCTAACATTATGACTATTTTCTCTAAATATATAGGGCATAATATAGACTAATCAATATATATAATATAAAAGGCAGAGACAAAGCAAAATAGGACTCAAAGACGCTACAGCTCACGAAATTCAAAATGGCGCACGGGCCATGAGCAAAAGAAAGAGAGAAATTATATTTAATAACTGAAAAATAGTTATGTGAGGTTAAACCTTGCTTAGAAGAATTCATTGATATCTGTAAGACATAAATTGAAATTAAAAGAAAATATATTGATCTAATGGCAATTCGTATTATAAAATAGCAACTGTTATTAATAAAATTTAGCAAAAATTTATATATAGAGATACGAAGACTGAAAGGCATTGAATTTATTTTGTAAAATTTAGATTTTTGAGGTTTCATTTTTCAAAGGGGTTTGTCGCTATGGATTGGAAGAATAATTTATAAGAGTTTACCTAAAAATTGATTTGACAAATCTATTTTGATTAATATCTTCAAGAAATATTATTCATCGTTTTAAATAATCATTGATGAGCATAACACGTTGTGATCGTGAACTATTTGAATAAATTTCTAGTATGTAGGATTGAAGCCCATTGTTTTCAGACACCACATCCTGTTTCGAAGGAGATTAGTCTTTTTCATACATAGGTACCCGTTCGAACATGTTTTGTTCTCTCCACGGTATATAAGTCAGTGCTCACCGGCAAAATTATCATTGCGTATTCACCCGCCACAGCGTCAACACTGCCCAGCTCTTCAGTCGTCATCTAACAACAGGATAAGCGAAATCTACAAAATGGTGAGTAATCATTTCATAGAATTGGTAGGGTGTGTTTCGTGGTGGAAATGCGCTATGGATCTGGTTATAAAATGTGGTCTAGGCTGATTTTCCGAAAACGAATTGGCCGAAACCAAATTAGTCGAAAACTAATTCGCCGAAACGTATTATCCGAATACGTTTTTGGAGAGGAGTGGAGTGAAATGGAGGGGAGTGGAGTGAAATGGAGGGGAGTGGAGTGAAATGGAGTGGAGTGAAATGGAGGGGAGTGGAGTGGAGTGAAATGGAGGGGAGTGGAGTGGAGTGAAATGGAGGGGAGTGGAGTGGAATGGAGGGGAGTGGAATGGAGGGGAGGGGAGTGGAATGGAGGGGAGGACAGTGGAGTGGAGTGGGATGGAGGGGAGTGGAGTGGAATGGAGGGGAGTGGAGTGGAATGGAGGGGAGTGGAGTGGAATGGAGGGGAGGGGAGTGGAATGGAGGGGAGTGGAATGGAGGGGAGGGGAGGGGAGTGGAATGGAGGGGAGTGGAGTGGAATGGAGGGGAGTGGAGTGGAATGGAGGGGAGTAGAGTGAAATGGAGGGGAGGGGAGTGGAGTGAAATGGAGGGGAGGGGAGTGGAATCGATGGGAGTGGAGGGGAGTTGAATGGAATGGAGGGGAGTGGAGTGAAATGGAGGGGAGGGGAGTGGAGTGAAATGGAGGGGAGGGGAGTGGAGTGAAATGGAGGGGAGTGAAATTGAGGGGAGTGGAGTGAAATTGAGTGGAGTGGAGTGAAATGGAGGGGAGGGGAGTGAAATGAACTTGTTCAAAAATTCACTTCCCTAACTGATTGATTCATTACGCAACTTTATTTTTCAATTTTTCAAAATATAATAGATGATTGGTAAAGATGAATTAAATCATACTTTGTTAAATCAGACTACTAATTAATTCAACCTGACAAACTTTAGTTGGTACTTTGGTGTGGATTAAAATTTAATTTTTTTTCATTACTAGTTATTTGTGTAGGTAAACTATAGCTTTTATTTATTTACAGGAAAATTTGTTTGACTTACTTCCCGAAGAGATGATTTTGAAGGTCTTTGAACATTCTACTTCTATCAGCGATCGGTCAACTTTGGCCAAAGTGACTAGTCTGTTTAATAGACTGAGCAAGGATAAACTATGGAGGAAGAGGATCATCTTTACGGTAATTACACTATATGAAAACTGGTTTCCTACTCACTATTGAATCATCGCAACGTGTTTTTTGTTTGTTCTGATGGTAGTTTTTTTACTGTGCGGATTTCAAGCATTTTGGTTTGGAAAATAGAGCGTATTTAGTTCATTTAATTTTGAAGGGATCAAAAGTCATGGTGAAAAGATGGGAATTCTTTTATTGAAATCAGTCAAAGTTTTGAATGAAGAATGACGAAAGGAACCTTTAATTGGTTCATATATTCATATATATATATATATATAAAAATTGGTATCAAGAAAACTTTTAATAACTTCCATTAACAGTTAACATATACATATACAGAATATATAAGAATATACGCAGTCAAATAGATGTCCAGTTATTCAATAGTTTGTCATCAAAAAATTTCCATTCTTGTTTTTCATATTGCCTACCCTTGAACTTCTTGCTATTTTATATCTTCACAGGAATCAGATTTGCCACAGCTCTTAGATGAGGCCGAAAAGTCTACGAATCTTGAAGAGCTGATAGAAAGTAACGAAGGAATTATGGTGTGCATAAATCACCAATATTATATGTGTAGGAGATCGGAATTGGAAATAATTGACGTTCTAGCGCAATTATTCACCAAATTTGGCAAAAAACTGAAAAAATTTAATGCTCATATATCAGGAGAAAATTATTCATTTCTTTCCGCGAGAAATGATCTACGTGTGAATTGTAAAAACTCTAAAATGGAAGATTTAATTTCTGTGTGTCCCCCAGTATTCTATTCGATAACGTGTGAGAATTTGGGTGAAAACCCTGTACTGGAAGGTTTTCTCATGCGCTCCAAACACGTATTGGTAGATGTACGATGCACAAATTTCAAAGTGACTGCTAGTAGCTTATCGACATTGGCAGCATGTGATGGGCTTGCGACATTATGTATTGATAGACTAATTGCACCCAGTGAATTTTTCGATTTGAAGCCTCTCGATAACATCCGATATCTGATCATACAGTATTTTCACGAGGAAGATTGGGTGAATCCATTTATCCAGCGTGAGAAATTGTGCAATGTGTTCTTCACGAAAACTCTAAAAACTTTGGCAATTCACGAAAAACTCATAGTTGGAGTTCGAAATATTCTAGAAATGTGCCCTAAACTTGAGAAATTGGTTATTATCAGAATCAGTGATGTAGTGGATCAAGAATCCACCCAAAACCTCTACAAAAAATTGATTTGTTCTTTTGTAGAACATGATTATTGTAGAGATTTTTTCGTGTTTGGTTTCATGTCAGAGAACCCAATCATTGGTGGAGAATTCAAAGCGGAATACCTTGATAAATTGCCTGATAATTATACAATAGAATGTGGATACTTCGGTAAATTGAGAATAACTAAAGGACCTAAGAAAAGTGAACAGTGAGCAGATAATAGAAAACTCTACAGTAACTGTAAGTTAAACAATGGTCCTTCTAGAGTAGGAAACCTACCTGTCTCGTGGAACTGACCATCCCAGAATAGCTGTGTAGTCTTTACTGTTCTTGTTTCTTGATATTTACCGAATGGCGCTATCTTAAGATTGTGTTGCATCTTTGAGGATCCTGAAATCGCGCAGCAATCTTGAAATTGCTCTAAGTTCTCGTGCGTGAATTAGCGATCGCGGAAAACTGCAAATTTTGCTTTGTTTGGTTGCGCAATTTAACTTGTTACTAACCAACAAGTTTACCTAATTACCTAACATGTATTTACCTAACTATTGTAAGTAGGTAACCTAACTTTCAATTACTCATTTATTGTATCTAGGTAACTTAGTTGCAACTATTCAAGTAGTGTATACTGTAATTGTAACCTTTTCATTCTTTTGATATGTATATAAACATTCAAAACTTAAATGTGTTCTTTCATTTTAAATATTTAACCTAAGTAAATAAGATTTATAAAATCCAATTTCATAAAGCATCGGTTGTAAGCGGTTTTAGTTTAATTATTTCATTCTGCTTTAAATAAGTTATCATCATTAATTGGATAAATATTATTTAGAGGTGTTTATTCTCAATATTTCATTTGCGATTTTGTTGTTAATCTTCATTGTTCAATAATATAAACAAATTATTCTCCAATATATAATTCTGATATAGTTTTCAAAGTAATACCTCAATATTCCATTATTGAAGATAATTTCAATATTCTTTCTTTACTCTGATTGATAATTATTGTACTAAATCAATTTCTATTTAAATTAGAATTTTCGGGTTTTCTTTGTAGCCTAGCTGTTGTCGATGGCTTTAGCTTTCTCCCGTAAGCGAGATTAGATCCGGTAAAGGTGATTAGAGTTTCCGGGGTGACTGGGCGTTGAAATCAGTTGAAATTTAGGAAGTTCCTTGAGTAGTGAGCCAAATTTTTTATGATTCTTTATAGAAAATTGAAGCTTCCAATCTCTACGAATAAACGTGATAAAATGAACAATTTATCAAATATTAATTACAGTTATTTAATATTTTTTAGATAATGTAAGCTCCTTATTTCCAAATTACCTAGTTGAATTATTCCGATCCCTTCTCACTGTTCCGGGGCAACCTCTTGGAGTCTAGGTAGGTATTTTATCGTTCTAACGTAGCATTTACAATACTGGAATAAGTATTACGGATTTTTCAAAATCGAAATTTTGTTTACAAAATTGTTAATCAAACCGATTTCGTTGATGGCAATTGGATTTATTTTAATGCACTGACACAGTGATACGTCTTGATCATCTATTAACACTTAGTTTGACAACATTTAGCATCCGTAAGTGCTTTAACGGTTGTTTCCCCATTCTTCATTATCTCTGGAGTCCTTATCATCTAAAAAAAATCCCCATCACTCTCTCCAAATTTCCCATCACTTTCTCTCCATTTTCTCCATTCCCCATCACTTTGGATATCGTTTTTTTTTTTTTCAAAATGGAAAATATTTTTACAAAAAGGTTAATTAAAAAACAGTGAAAGAAAGAGGTTTTTCCCTCCTCATTCAAATTAGTGCAGTTATCATCCTCGAGTAAGCGATTGAAATGGTTTTTGACTCTGATGGGTATGGGAGAAAGTGATGGTGTAGAAAGTGATGGGGAATGGGGAGAAAGTGATGGGGAATGGGGAGAAAGTGATGGGGAGTGTGTAGAAAGTGATGGGGAATTAAGAAAAATGATTGGAACTGTGAAGAAAGTAGTGGGGAATTGAAGCACTTACGGATGCTAAATGTTGTCAAACTAAGTGTTGATATGGATGATCAAGACGTATCACTGTATCAGTGCATTAAAATAAATCCAACTGTCATCAACTAAATTGGTTTAATTGACTTTTTTTCTAAATGCCATTTTTGCATATCTACCAAGATGAGAATTTATATTTGTTTTACATATCTGTAAATGAATTTAAATGTCACATTATAAATCAGTTTGACAATCGTAATAGTATAGTCAGTGCTTGGGTTGTGACAATATGCTTTTAAAATCATAGATCTTAGAATATCACAGACGAAATGAAATGGTATCGAATACTATATACCGCTGGTGTAGAACCATTCAATACTCTTTAATTCTCTCCGTCTATAATATTCTCAGGATCTATGATTTTAAACGCATATCGTCACAACCCTAAATTAGTCACCTATTGTAACTACCTTCTTTGCTAAAGGAAATAGAAACGAACAAAGGAGGAATAAAAATACGGAAAAAACTTATTATATTATTAAAAATTAATCGATTTTTCAAATAAATTCTTCACAAATAGAGACGATTTAGGAATTCGGGCGAATTTTACACTACCATCCGATTTTCTAAGCCGACTAAGCAAAGAAAAAGAAAGGCGTACATTTGATTAATTCTAAACATTAACAACACTGATAGATGTATCATATATGGCTACCTATCACTTAAATAAACATTTGATAAATATAAAAGTACCTAATTACCATTAAATGTACGACAATATGAAATATTGTTAGTATGCCTTTCCTATTCTGGGGACGTGCCATTAGTCCGACGCCTCAATAGTCCGACGCCCCATTAGTCCGACGCCCCATTTGTCCGACGCCCCAACAGTCCGGCCCTCCAATAGTCCGACAGTTGTTATATTTTTCGTTTTATTTTGATTAAAATAAAAAATATGATTGAATAGGTATACTTAATTAATAACTAATCTAAATAATAAAATAATTTTTCATTTCTTTAATTTTTAATTTTTTTATTCCTCTTTTATTCTACTTTATTTCTAATATTAATTAGTATGATGCAACCTTCATTTGATTTCATCATTTAATCTAGTTTGTTGTGTCAGCTAGTTTGTTGTACTACACACTTCACGATTGTTTATTGACCTGGCAGGGGGGGTTCGGGGGGCGGCACGCCCCCCTATATACATACAGTATGTTTTTTGTTAAATCAGCAATAAACTACAAAAGTGTCGGACTACTGAACAGTAACCCCTATTCTTATACTAGAAAGTCGGACAGTGAAGGGTGATTATTTGAATATTTATCATACATTTATTTACGAAACTAGTATTTGATCAATTTTTTCTGTTACTTGTGATATGTTATATACTATATAGCCTTAGTTAAACAAATTTAAAGAATTTCCAGAGAAATTGAAATATAGCGTGGAGGGGACCCTTAGTTCTTTACCTTATAGCGACTAACATCGTACTTATAATAATTATGTAGATGACTTATAGAAGAAAAACTATGACTTTCAACATCTTTGAGATTTCGAAGAATGATATGTAATTTTTTTTATAATTATATTACGAATGCATAGTATGGAAAAATAATATAATCGGAGTCATAAACAGAAGTAAGGTCAATTGACGATCATGATAGGCATTTGTCAGAAAATTGATTAGTATACTTTAGATGCTAGGTTGGTACCTATTACCAAAATTATTGATAAAAAAACCTATATTTTTTAATGTTCTTCATTTAGATAACAATTACATTATGAATAATGTATAAATAAACAAATAAAATATATATATATAATTACAAAATTAGAATAAAACTATGTAATACCTATGGAAGAAATATTTAATTCACTTTTAGAAAATTAATTAGGCTCTCAGTAATCTGAAGGTAGGTGTTAACATAATTATGACATGATTGGTTCATCAGAAATTTCTTTAATTGAGGCAATATTGTTGACGCCATTTACAGAAACTAACCTTGCTGTTGAGTTTGTACAATTAGAAGGTTAGTTAGTTTTTAACTAAAATTCACACGACAAAATCGACGTCCATTTGCCTGAAGAAATCACTCCTCACTTTCGTCAAATAGGATTTAGTTTGTTGCACCGAGAAAGCAGAGGGACAAGATCTTTTTTCAGAGAAGGTTAGATAGCAAGAACAGCCATCGAAAGCCGTGTCCTTGTAGTAAGGCGTGTCATCATGCGAAATAGATGAACGACGTGATCTACCATTACGAAACTTTTTAGAATTTCTTGATGTTTGTGAGTGAATTGAAGTAGAGTCTCCGTCTTCTTCTGGATTAGCCAAGTTGTTAGGAGAGTTTGGTTTGTGGTTCACCGGTCTTCGGATGCAATGATGATAAAGCCATTTATTTGTATCATCAGTAGATTCTACGACAACATGCAGGTGGTGATCTAAAACTTGAGTTGAACCATCTGTGTTTTTTATGGTAACTTGGTTTTGATAGATATAGTTTTCCAAGCCATTGAAATCTATTTTCTTAACTGATAGAGGAAGCGTGGCCATACTTCTCTTAGTTATCAGTAATCGTGTTATCGACTTACGGTTCTCGACAAACTCATCTATCAAATATAGCTTAAGTTGACTTCCGAAGTAGGACAAGAATTTGTGGAACTCTATGTAAAGTCTGACGTTACCGTATGGATCGTAAGATTCTTCCGTTCTGTCTTCTTCCAAGTATAAAACTGGGAAATTAAATTTAGGCAAGGACTGTAAACCATTATGGATGATAGTTCTCGGCACCAATCTGCCTAGGTCCTGGCAGTGGATGGCTTCATCGATGTGTAGGGAGCAACCAACTCGCCACCATTGCTTCATGTAACCGTTGTCGTATGAGTGTCTTCCGTATTTGCCAGGGTCTTCTATTTTGTTCATCTTTTTCATTGATTAAATCTGAAATAATATATCCATATTAGTTGGTAGAATTATTGAATTTCAAATAGGTGGGTAATACTTGGTGGGACACCTAGACTTAAAATTGATACTTTAATATCTATATCTAACCTATGAGCTTTTAAATAACTTCCAGTTGAGGGCTGTCTATCGTCCTTCATTTCAAAGAGCAGAAGTTTAATTGAGCTTTTGTCCTTTAATGAAATTAGAAAGTACACTAAATGTCCTTTCTAGCATACAATTTCCTGCAAGAGCTGTAAAACATTAAAATTAAATATATATTAAGCCCCGTTTACACGCTACGATAAATAGGAGCGATTTATTGAGCAAAGAGATTGCAACAATTTATCAGATGATTGAGACAGTGTTTACACGCAACGATTTTTACTCCAATATCTTTATTTTTCACTAGCCTTCATGGACGAAACATTATGATGGTCTGCATTTGGAATGTGATTAGCATTATATATTGAGTTAGATTGCAACGATTTCTTGGAACCATGTTTACACGTTCAAACTTATCGTTACGATTCGTATAAATTTGAGCCTGCTAGCACCAATCACACAATCCAATTCCAACTCCAATAAATCGCTACGATCACCTGTTTACACGTAATGATAAATTGCAACAACCTCTTCATTACGATAAATCGCTTCAATTTATCGTAGCGTGTAAACGGGCCTTTAAATAATTAGTGTACAATGAACACTAAACTATCGTGGAGCTCTGTAGTTTATTACAAAAGCGTTAATTAGGGTAAAATAGGTAAATTGCGGCACACTAACTAACTTCGATTTCAAAACACAGAAACGCTAAAAAAATCATAGCTTCGGAACATTGATAAATTTATATTAAAACAGTATTGCAGTGCTTTTGAATTTGATACACAACATTTTAGAATAAATACGGTTCAGAAGGATATACTCTTTCTTCAGAAACGTTTAAAATCAGCAGTGCTGCAATTTACTTGTGTGACCCTATATAGTTTCGTTTGCGGTGGATATCGACAAGGATGAATCAGATTATCAAAAGTTTATCAAATTCAGTTCAGATTTTGTTAGTGACAAGATAGGAGTGAGAGTGTCAGTAGTGCTTAGAAAAGTAAAAATTATTGAATATAAATTCAAAAACTAAAGTAAGTTCAGAGTCTGTTCATATATGGATTTAGTATATAGTTAATAAACTTAGAACTTAGGGATATGTGCAAAAGTGTCTTTTATTGAATCGTGTCTAAGTCGGTAACCTATAGAAGTTCCAGCAGTTATTTAATGAGTAGTTTTTGATAAAGCGTTTAATAAATTCCAAATTATTGGTAGGTTGTATTATAATTATTTCTTAGTCACCGCTCTAGTGACTAAGAAAAAACGGAAGCTACTGGAGGGTTGCCTAAAATTTTACGCTAGGTGAGTACTTTCTATTGTACAGATAAAACTATAACACATCAAAATTACATTGAACTGCCCCGTTTTTATTACCAAAATCTCGAACAGACTTATTTGATATGATAATAAGAGAAAGACGTAGGCTCGAAGTAACTATATACCTGGATTTCCTTATCATTTTCTATGAGTTAGAATTAAAGAAAATGGTATTTAGGGCTCGACTTGTTGTGGTGTGTTTGTAGCCAGAATGAGCTGCTGAAAACTCTGTGGTGGAAGTCCAAAGTAGTGAATGAATTAAAAATATTACCATATATTAACTCTCACTAAGTACAGGTGAATAATTAGTTTCATATTTTGGTTTATTTAATTGAGTACCGAATTATCGAATGGTTCCACAATTTCCTAAATGTAAAAAAAATATAATAGTATAATTTACCTTTTTTTCGAACCTATAGATAAAAAAAAAATTATTATAGAAAGGTTATAATTATAATATAATAGCTTCGAGTCATATTTCGCTATTATTTCAGCTTCAATAAAAGCGGGGTATAATAAATGTGGAACCTGCCTATAATAGGTTTAAATACTTTTTATAGATATTATTCATATAACTTAATTATGAACTGGTGTATTTATTATGTTCTCAAGTTATGATATAGTTTTTAAAGAAGTTCCACTTAAATGATTAAGTCTGTCCTCAAATAAAAAGAAAATTACTCGGCTCTCTCAAATCAAAGAAAAATATAGCTTCGGTGCTGAAGGTAGACTGATGTAAAATGAACGACATATACTATTGTCGCTATATTTACCTTCAAACAAAACTGCAGAGGGTTATGTTTCAATCGGTATTTAAATAATCATTTGTAACTTTGTTATTGAAAATTAATGGTAATCTTGTTATTCGTAATACACAAAAAGTATTCAACCAAATTGTATGGAAATTGGTGGGACGATTGGTTATTATCCTGGAACCATTTTGAAAGCAATCGGGTCAAAGGTCAAGGTCATTTCTGTAACTGATGAAGTATTCAACCAAATTGCTTAAATTTGGTGGACGCTCTGTTATCATTCAGGAGCCATTTGATTAGATTTTGGGAGCGATCGGGTCAAAGGTCAAGGTCACAAAAAGTTCAAATGCGATTGAAGCAGCGGCGAAGGTATGCGCTCTTCGAGTATCTGTTCTAGGTTTCACACATTTCTTATGTAAACTCCAATTAATTTAAAGGATTTAGGGACATTTAATGATATATAAATAAATAACTTTTTTTCAAAGACTATGAAATCGATCCGCACTGAAATTCAAACCTGGTAATGACCACTGGTGTCGAATTGAAGTTATGCATATAAATATAGTTAGATAGTTTTCCACTTATTCAATATAAATTTTATTTAATTTTATCTGCAATTCATATTTAAGTTCATTTGAAATAGATTTCGATATCTTTAGAGGTTTTCAAATTAGGTCGATGACGTATTATAAAAAGCTGTATAAAGTTGTCCTGTTTTTCCCCCCGTAGTTTAATTAAGTAATTAACTAATCAAAAGTTGATAGTGAAAATGTTTTAAGCATGCAGTCTAATTATTTAATTGTCTAATTATTTTATTTTGTAATGTTGATGTAAATTGACTAACAATCTGACTAACAGTTCTCTGGAAGTGTGTATTAGTATTGGTCAAAAAACAATCACCATTAACATTTTCTGATTGGCTTATCATGTAAACACCCACTTCCCGATTACTGTGAGTGTCTGAGCACTTTCATACCTTTCCTAATTACATACATACTGATCTATAGGGTTGTGACAATATGCTTTATAAATCACAGATCTTAAGAATATCACAGACGAAATGAAATGGTATCGAATACTATATACCGCTGGTGTAGAACCATTCAATACTCTTTAATTCTCTCCGTCTATAATATTCTCAGGATCTATGATTATAAACGCATATTGTCACAACCCTACTGATCTATACTATATAAATAATCCAATACAACACAATTACCTTTCTATAAAATGATGCACAATACTTTACAATTTACTCTTTCAAAACTATATATAGTTTGCGATAGTTAGTTTTTAAGTATGTCAGGCGCCAGTGAAAGATACACACCCGATGTGTCTGAGAGGAGTATTCACTGTGCCAGGTCAGTTGATAGCTGTGCCCTCTTTTTTTAGATTGTTTTCACGTTACCAGGGCAATACTAGGTGTTAAGAATACCTTCCACACAGTATTGGACCAATATCGTAGATGACGTCACCAACACTACGCTTAATATTCTATGTTTTTATTCTAACTATTTAAACCAGTTCATTTTTCTTTTGTATTTTTGGGGTTTGACTAAAATTAATATATTTTGTTGACTGGTTTTGTTGCTAAAGGGGTTTAGCAATTGGTTTTCGTGACGTCATTTCATCCATTGTTTAGTGTAGTACCTAAGAAGATAAGCTATACAATTAATGTCAAGGTTTAGGTCGTATTGAAATCGATAGATTGTTTTGATGATGTTTACATGTAGAATATTAATTGCAATCATTTAATGTCAGACGTTTTACTTCATCTAAGAAGAGTCATAATATATAGGGTAAGTGACGAGTTATCGGACAGTTCCACATTTTCGATCATGTAAGAAAAAAATTATATTGTAATTATTATTATTTTTCTGTTATTTTGAATTTTCGCTATTTTAATAAAATTTAATTTAAATTTGTTATCTAATTTTTTATCACATGATCGAAATTGTGGAGCGTTCCCATAACTTGGAGCTTACGAAATCTGTTATACATTATGATATTTATTAAAATAAAGAATTTTTTTTAAATATAATCTTGGATTTATTTTTCGAAAATGATAAAATTATAGTCTCTCCTATTATGCTTTTTAAATTAAATTAATACACGATTATTTATTTCACTAGTAACTCTGTGCAAAATTAGTGTCTTAAAAGCTATTGTCTTTCCATAGATTGAAATTGAATAACTTTCTCCACGAAAAGATTCAAAACTATAAGAAATTTTCTAAAGCCCTCCTCTCGAACCAATTTCATAACTCTCAAAGTTAATTAATAATGGGTGTCTCATCCTAATAAGAGAAGAATTCCAATTAACATTTCCTGCCTCGGTGACAATACTCTCTCTCTCTCACTTTCGCCAGGTTTTAATCACCGTCCGTGTCTTAATTCATTAATATCGCGGTTCTTCAACACTCCCGAGATAATAAAGGATGGAATTCTTCGTCTCTCCCCAAGCCACTCTCCCTCCCTCCCTCCCCCCAAGCCACTCTCTTCCCCCCCATTTCTGAATTAACAGTTGGGATTTCCTCGGTGATAATCCAACAACATTTTGACACGGGAAGCACTCCAAAAATCTAATTAAACACTTGAAACGCCGGCTCTCTCGATATAATTAGTGCGAAGAAGTATCGCCGCCGCCGCCGGTAAAGCTCCCTTGACGGCTGCTGAGATTCAACCTCGAGGTCCGCTCTACGCGATGTTCCATTTCCGGTTTTAATAGGTATTGTTATTAGGGTATGTTGATTTAACTATTGAGAATACTCAATACTGTCCATACTTAGAAAAAGTTACGGGTGAACCTATTGTTTCCACGCCAGGAAAGAGTGCTTATGGATGGATAAAAAAAAGATGGCGGATGAAGGATTCGGACAGTGTCGATGGCCATGGTTTATCCATCCGTCTGTGGAGAGGTGGTTAGTCCCATTCAAAATCTCAGCAACAGAAGTCGTAGGAGTGTTCCCAAAGTTACTTAATTACCCCGGCTTACACTGGAGGGATTTGATTCACCTTTTCATTAATTAATTAGTTTCAAAGATTAGCGCGGGCTCCATTGTTTCGGCCAGTGGCTGTTGGTAGAGTAACAATGAGACCGCCAGTCTTTGAGATCTTATTCCGCCTAATTAGAGTGTACCACCGACTACAAATGTACTACTTCATCTTTGATTGCTGTGGTACCTACCTCTTAGAGCGATACGCATATTGATTATTTTATATATCATTTTGGCGTTAGAATATGTCTTGTATTTCACGTTTCGGAACGCATTTCGTGACACTGAATTGTATTTCAATTAACTTAAATCCTATCAATTCGAAAGCATTGTTAATTAGATAGGTAGGGTTGAAGCAATTATCTGAATCTCTGAACACCTTTTTTTTATTTCGGGCACAGACTTTCTCCGGTGTACTAACCTGGAAGTTAAAAATTTTCTCGTTGCTTTAAAATTATTTTATTGGTTCCTAAGATTTTTTGAATGGATCATTCAAACTCAATGCAAGAATTTTGATTAATTTAAACAAAATATTAATAAAACTGTCAAATGGAGAAAATCATCATTTTTGAATGTTATTGAAATTAATAATCGATGTATTTATTCTCTTCTGAACTGTCTTAAACTATCAAATACTAAAGAAATTCGTCAAGATTTACACAATACCCTCTTCAAAACATCAATTCAAGTTAATTCGTTTAAAATGTGCGAAGACTTCTGCAGTGTTTACGGTGTGGACGTGTGTCCGTCAAGCATCTCAGCAACTTTACCTCTGTAGTCTCTTTTGAAACTGTGTGTCTGACGTTTCAAAGGTTTGCAGATACGATCAAACGTTTCTGCTATTGAAAGAAAACTGCACTTCTCCAGTTTAACCTCTTGATGCTACGTCTGATATCTAATAATGTTATAATTAGGTTTTTAAACAGTGTTTTGACTATTATTATTTTAAACTGTAGGATTAAAATGGAGTTTAAATGAAGTAACTATATATTATTCGGCAGGAGACTATGTTCGGGAGTTAGTAGGTTTTTCCAATATTTACCTTTTTATTGGATTTTGTTTATGGTATTGATAAAACTGTTAAATGTATGCCTGTTATTGACATTCTTTCGACTGCATTGTCTGATTAATTTCAATAAATGCACTAACAGAGTTTTATTTTTTAATTCAAAAGAGGTTTGTATTTGATACCATTTATTACACATATTTTTCTCTAATTATTTCGAATTTAGATACCAGTTTCTTGAACTTACCAAACTTTGAACAATAACATTTCAGTCCATACATCAATATTGTTTTTCTCTTGGTAGAAAAAGATTTTATTTTTGTTGTTATATAATGGTGGAATACTGTGTTTTTAAAATATAGATATATTTATAATAGTAGAAAACTTCTGTCAAAATAACTCCTTTTTTCATATATGTATTGTAAAAAGTTAGGTAATTAATGATACGATTTTGAAAAACACATTTTCGGATAATTAGGATTTTTTATTTTTTATTTTTTATTTTTACTAAACACTATTCTGAATTACTAAATTATATATTTTGAAAATTAAGTTAACAGGCGGTGGTAATATTTGACATACTTTTTAAATTTATTAGCTTATTAATAAGAAGGAACCGATTATCATAATTCATTAAGTAATCGATTAACTATAACATTGTTTTCATTATTATTATATAATAATTGATATTATTTTTTTTTCTATTCACTATGTTGACCTGAAATTATATTAATGTTAAAATTATTTATTCGTTTATTTTTTGAATTTGCTTTTTTTATGAAAGGATTTTTTTCCAAAAATATACTTGTTCCAAAATCAACGTTTTCAAAATATGCTTTTTAGAAATCAACTTTTTTGAAAATCAACTTTTTTGAAAATCAACTTTTTTGAAAATCAACTTTTTTGAAAATCAACTTTTTTGAAAATCAACTTTTTTGAAAATCAACTTTTTTGAAAATCAACTTTTTTGAAAATTGACATTTTCAAAATTAACTTTTTTCTCTCAATACACTTTTTTTTCTTTCAAAATTAACATTTTTCCAAAATTAGATTTTTCCAAATTAGATTTTTTCTCTAAATTTTTTTTTTCAAAAATAACTTTCTTAATTTACCTTCATCCCAAATTGACTTTTTTTTTTAAATTCCAATATTTAATTTTTCCAATTTTTTCTTAAATAATTTTTCCCAAAATTCACCATCAAAAAGTACTATAATTGTCAAATGAAATTTTAACTCAGAGTGTAATTCTGATGTTGATCTAAACCGATGGGGGTTGGGGAGACGGAGGAGGAGGGGGGGGGGTATGTTGAAGGTAGGGAAGGGGGGGGGAGGGGCAAAAGGGAGCATCTGGCTAATGAGTGCCTAATTAGGCTAGGGTTACTTTGTTTTAAACTTATGGCGTTAGTTAAGAAATAGGCCTTACCTTTCTCTGGCTCTTTTAGTTAGTCCGAATCCAGTGCCAGATGGCGGGGAAAAAATCTAATTAATTTTAAAATATTTTGAAGGCAAAAAAAAACATTTTTTCGGTTTGATTTTTGTTCATAGATAATTTCATTAAATAAATAAGAAGATCTTTTTCTAATTATTATTTAATTATTCATATATAATGATGTTTAGTATGTTGTTTAATTACATAAAATTATTATGTGCCTATAATATTTTTTTCTAGCCATCAATTTTTAAATCGAATGAGCTTTCTTTTTTTCTAGATTTTATAAATTTATATAAAACGGTAATTAAAATTAGTACCATTGAGCTCTGAAATAATAATCGTCTACTAAGAATCCGTGAAATATTTTTTATGTGATTTTGTGTTTTTTATTTTAATGCACACAGGAAGGAAGGGAGGGAGGTAAAAAGTTTGAAAGAGTTTTAATTAGATCTTGTAACTGATGCTGATGGAAAACTCCCTCAGCTACACATCACAGTCTCTTACTTTATTAAAGATAATTGTTTGCATTCTTCATTTAAGTTAACATATAGTTTTAATTGCCTGCTGTAAAGCATATAGGAACTGTATAAGACATACAGGTAGAGTTACGGTTGAACCTGTTGGTCTCACACCAGTAAAACTTATTAATGGGTGCCACAACGTAAATATGCTGGGAAAATAATTGACTTGGGAAAAAAAAAATGTTTATTATAGCAAAATTTAGACGATTCGTACAAAATATACATATGCCTACTTTACAAAAACGTACATAAAAAAATGCTACAAGCCTATAATGGTCCTATTACAGACTCAAGGCAAAGATAAAATCATATATAGACATATAACTATTACAGAAATAAACATTAGTAACCTTCAAGAATACATTTAATTAAAGACTGCTTAAAAACAGCCACACTTTTAGATAATTTGACTTCCTGAGGTAGATTGTTATAAATATCTATCATTTGATATTTATAACTCAGCCTTATGGAAAGAACTCTAGGAAAAGGTAGAATAAAAAGATATCTATTTCTCGTACTATACACATGATCACTAACTTCCAAATTCAGGTTACTTTGCAGAGTAGGATACTGCTTTAAGACGCATATCTTATACATATATACAGCAGAACACAAGATTTGGACATCAGAAATCCTAAGAATTCTCAAATCCTTATAAAAATCATTTGATTCAGAGTAAAATCTAGCAAATAGATTCTTAACAATTCTATCTTGTAAACTAATTAATTAAAAATACATCGACCTAGCAGTCCTGGTATTCAAATAACCCGCAATTCTGTAAGTGATACCTGAAAATTGTGCTAATCTAGATTAACCAAATCTCAAATTATCATCTAAATGAATATCCAAGTATTTAGCCCTCTTCACTCTTTTTATAGTATCCCACCAATAACAATACAAGATTCCACATTTATCTGTCTATTTGTCAATAGTAAGTATTCTGACTTTACTGGATTTATGATTAACTTATCTTGACGACACCAATCCAATATTACAGCAAGACGTTCATTAACATGCCTAACTAATATATTAATATCATTTCCAAGAGTCGTTGATATAAGTTTTCAATTCTCCGCTGTAGAATGTATAGGAACTGTATAAGATAAAGTGTATAGTACAAGAAAAAGTGCAATGGTATTTTCACAGTTTATAAATTTCAAATTTGCAAAAAGAAACTTCTCTAATTGTAATGTTTGTAGATATTTTAAAATTGGTCTGGTAAAATAACCGAAAATTAGCAAAATTAGCATGATGCTGAGACCCTTTTCTCTGATAGTACATCATCACAGTGACCCTTTTCTCTGATAGTACATCATCACAGTGACTCTTTTCTCTGATAGTACATCATCACAGTGACTCTTTTCTCTGATAGTACATCATCACAGTGACTCTTTTCTCTGATAGTACATCATCACAGTGACTCTTTTCTCTGATAGTACATCATCACAGTGACTCTTTTCTCTGATAGTACATCATCACAGTGACTCTTTTCTCTGATAGTACATCATCACAGTGACTCTTTTCTCTGATAGTACATCATCACAGTGACTCTTTTCTCTGATAGTACATCATCACAGCGACTATTTTCTCTGATAGTACATCATCACAGTGACTCTTTTCTCTGATAGTAAATCATCACAGTGACTCTTTTCTCTGATAGTACATCATCACAGTGACTCTTTTCTCTGATAGTACATCATCACAGTGACTCTTTTCTCTGATAGTACATCACCACAGTGACTCTTTTCTCTGACAGTACATCATCACAGTGACTCTTTTCTCTGATAGTACATCATCACAGCGACTATTTTCTCTGATAGTACATCATCACAGTGACTCTTTTCTCTGACAGTACATCATCACAATGACTCTTTTCTATGATAGTACATCATCACAGTGACTCTTTTCTCTCATAGTACATCATCACAGTGACTCTTTTCTCTGATAGTACATCATCACAGTGACTCTTTTCTCTGACAGTACATCATCACAGTGACTCTTTTCTCTGATAGTACATCATCACAGTGACTCTTTTCTCTGATAGTACATCATCACAGTGACTCTTTTCTCTGATAGTACATCATCACAGTGACTCTTTTCTCTGACAGTACATCATCACAATGACTCTTTTCTATGATAGTACATCATCACAGTGACTCTTTTCTCTGATAGTACATCATCACAGTGACTCTTTTCTCTCATAGTACATCATCACAGTGACTCTTTTCTCTGATAGTACATCATCACAGTGACTTTTCTCTGATAGTACATCATCACAGTGACTCTTTTCTCTGATAGTACATCATCACAGTGACTCTTTTCTCTGATAGTACATCATCACAGTGACTCTTTTCTCTGATAGTACATCATCACAGTGACTCTTTTCTCTGATAGTACATCATCACAGTGACTCTTTTCTCTGATAGTACATCATCACAGTGACTCTTTTCTCTGATAGTACATCATCACAGTGACTCTTTTCTCTGACAGTACATCATCACAGTGACTCTTTTCTCTGATAGTACATCACCACAGTGACTCTTTTCTCCTGTTATACACTAAATGTTACTCTGAACTTAACAATTGTATCGTATAAAAACAGTCATTTGTATCTATCACCAATTGTGTTTATAATGAATATGTAAATATTATTTGAACCCATAAGCCCCAGTCGTGAATGCATATCCATTTGCATCCTCCACTGCATATCTCGAGAAGCTGTTATCTCCATGATGAAGAGATGGTCAAGAGGAGGGAGAGGCAGAGGGGATCTGTCAAGACGGATTATTACCATTATTGCACCCCTCGACAAACGTCTTGTAGACACTCAGGCAATAACTCCTCTGATTTAGGCTGTTAGAGAGCACACACACAGCACCAACACATGCTCCGTAATCTCAGCAATGCACGCCACCTGTCCGTGAGACCTGCAACTAATTCCACAGCCATCAACATTTATCTCAACGGTACCGATTCGTATTACATGATTTGTTGGGTAAAAGGTTAAATTTGAGTCAGGTAGATTTTGACCAGGTTAGATTGGGTGGGTATGCAGGTTGTGGATGGGATATAGTAGGGATATTTGCAAGGAGGCCCTATCTCGTGTTCTTGAAGCACCCATCTTAGCATCAATTAGAGAAGGTGGCAATTAGACTTCCAAACAAACCATCAGGCTTGACAAACTGCTTCTAAGACGATAGTGTTGTGTGTTCTAAGATGTCAGACTACCACTTTGTCTATATGCATTTCACTGAGAGCAATGGGTGTGTTAATCTGTTGGGACAGAGTGTGTCGCAACTACACACCTAGCACATCTCCTACTCTATAGTATCTATAAATCTGGAATAATGTGTCTCTGCAGCTCCTAATCGCATTCATGAGTTTGATTAGTCAGTTGACAAATAATGAATAACTCACTGGATTTTGTTTCAAGATGGTGAACTGTAATTGCTTGGGATTGAATTCTTGGTCTAGTTTCTAATAGCTTTTCTAATCAGCATAGAATAAAAAGTAAAATTTCTGTTTTACAGACCAATGAGCTAATATCTACTGAAGTTCAGATAGTTATTATATTATAATGATAATAGTGGCCACGGTATCAGCCGTTTAACATGACTGATATATGAATTCAGTCGTTTTGAGCCGAATTTTGTTCCCGGTTAGTAATCTTTTGTACCGATGGTGCCTCTATTCTGGTTGAAGCGCAGTGCTGCCTTAATGAAGTAAGAAAACCTGATATCTTAACTTTTACTGTCATTGAGCCTCATTAGTGATAACTTGCAGTATCTTCAATATCATTAATGGTACTGATTGTAACGCTAGCCTCCACTCACGTCATTCGCACGCTTCCAAAGTACAAGAAAGAACTTTATCTCAATTTATAATGAGTTATATTTGCAGGTAAATCTTATTTGTCACTAGTGTTTTGGGTTCATGAAAAAGGGAATTAATATTTCAAAATTAAAGTTTAGAAATATTTATAGTTCAATAGAATCGTTTACTGTTCTAAATTTTGGGATTTTACATCAGTGATTGTAAAATCCCTGATGTAAAATTTTACATTATTTATGATATACTTTAGTAATTAATAGGTTCGCATTTTTAAATAATATTTTTAATATTAAAGCATTAATTAATGCATAACAATAAATGTTCTTTTCAAATGAAATAGAGCAGAAGAATCTCACGTGCCATCTCTGTACATAAACTACCTCGAAATGAGCTTAGTCTCTATATTGACATTGTCGTTCACATCAGGTGATTGAGGATTATAATCTGTGCCTACAATCTTGCAAATGGCTGCAAATGAGCACGCAATTCTCCTAATTATTATCAGCCTGTAAATCTCTCGAGGATGTTACTTAGTCAGCCTAAACTGGTGCCACGGCCACCTGTTGAGGCCTCGCACCTGATCATCAACAACAAACTCGCGATCACCGAGTGCGTTCGAATTACCCCAGGAAAGCAAAGACCATTAGGGTTGTGACAATATGTGTTTAAAATCATGGATCCTGAAAATATTATAGACGGATTGAATTAAGTACTATTTAATCATTCTACACCAGAGGTATATAGTAGTCGATACCATTTCATTTCGTCTGTGATATTCTTAAGATTTATGATTTTGAACGCATATTGTCCCAACCTTAATTATCACATATTTGTATTTATTGTGTAGAGAAAAAGTTTCTTTTGATAATTACCTTTTTAACTTGTGCATTAAGGATTTTCATATTTTAAACAATGTCTAATTAATAATTTTACTTCTGATAACTAAATTGAATATATAATTAAACACAAAAAATAATTTTGGTTAGAAATATTTGGTTCAACTTATATAGCAGGTTATAACTACATAAGATTATATAGTTATATTCATAGTATTATACTATACATTATATTCATAGTATTTTTACATCAGAATTAATTTAAAATGTACGTTTATTTAATAAACTTATAGTTCCATGTTACAGAAGTATATATTATTATCAGGCTCTCTCAGAAGTAGGCATTGCCGAATGAATTAATTTGTCAAAGTGTAAATTGGTATTAGGATACGACAACTCAACGTCATCACCAACAATACTGGAACTTGTTTGTTATGCTATAATTTGATCAAACTAAGTATCATCGAATTAATTTAATTCAGTACCCCATCTAGGTATTTTCTTTTTACCTATTATGCATATAGGTGGTCCGTTTTCTATTACCACGCGTTAGGGGGTGACTTCGTCATAAGTCTAAGAGTTTCTGTAAGTTGTAAAAAAGTGAATAAATCCTCAGGAAGTATATTGTGAAAGTGCATTAGAATATTAGCAGAAGTTTACACAAAGCTTTGTCATGTATTGCGGATTAGCGTCATATTTAAGGGACACATTTTGATGGTTCGGTTTTGGAACTTTTAAAAGTTGGGATGAAAATCACAAAGAAGATTCCAATCCACTGAAGTGAATAGTGTTTGTGAGCTGTAAACATATTTGTTTATTTTCACATTGATGTGACAGTGGAATTTTCGAATGAAACCAATATTGACACTTCCGAAAATTTACACCCTTGATAATTTATTTTATTGCAACTGCAATATAATAAATAACCAATGCAGCTTCCAAACTTATTTTGTTTATTCAATAAATATTGAAAATAGTGGAAAATGTCGGTATGGTCGTTGGTGTGAATTTCACCAGCGCAGGTCATCATTTTTATGGTTTGAGTTTTTGCATTCTGACGATTCAACTGGCGGGCGGGCTGTGTTTCTAACATTGTTTGCACTGACCGCTTTTTATGGGGATACACTGGAACTTTATGCACAATATTTAGAGATACTAAATAAATAGAAGAGCCTAACTTTAAATTTACGTTTTTGACACTCAAATTCAGATCGGTGACTGTCGGATCGTTTAAGCCAGACGGCTGGAACTTGTGACAAAATTTATATTAATTGATCAAACCTAATTAATTGATCATATTAACCGGCTGGTCGCAAATAACAATACATTCTCATTTTCCTGAAAAAAAACTTGTCAAATTGAAGATTGTGGTTGTAATAAATTATAAACCTCAGATTGATCGAATCTGCATATATCAAATTATAGCCGATCTTTCTATTGAACTGAATATCCTTCCATCATTTACACGATGTAAGTATTCACTACCTACTTATTTCTTCGATTTATTTTCACAGATTCAACATGTCTGAATTACTAGCAAATATGCAGAAGGAAAGTTAGTGGTTATTTTTCAGAGGATATCAAACTCGAAAAACCTAACAAGATTAGCGCGAGTGAATAACTTTCAACAGGTTTCGAATTTATTTTTCCGAATCGAAAGCGATGCGTCGTTCTGTGAGGTAGAGTGTGATGTGATTTTCATGTTTGACTTAGCACTCTCAGTATATTTTTCTTCAATGAGACGATAACTCGTACGTCAATCAGTCTAATAAATTTGACTGTTGATGTAAAGTTGGGATGTTTGATGAATGATTTTAAAACTGTAGTTGGAAATCAGCTTTAGGTATATCCTTCTATATGATTAATAAGTCTACTTGAATAGGTAATAAAATGATTCTATATTTTTTAGAATTACCTTATCATAACAAAGAACATTCTCAAAAATGCAATAATTATGAAATGTTGAGACTATCTAAAATTTTAGCTCCAAATCCAGTTAGAATTCAAGGAGCTTATCTTTCAAAGCGTTAGCATCCTATGTCAATTCACACGGAATATAACTTTGAGCACAAAACTGACTAGTTAGGTTTAACTTTGGCGATCCAATAGATGCTATTAGATAAGGTTTGACACTCCTGCATGAGTACGTCCTTTGGATTCATCCAAGTCCTTTGAAAATTTGTCATCACTGATTTGCAGAACTAGCCGAGCTCTCAAGGTGTGAAGCGGAGTAAAGTTTGGGGGCAAATATGAGCTGACGGCCCTGATAGACTGACCGTAACTAACTCTACTTCAAAGGCATCACACTTAACTTCTTAGTTCGGTATGTACCGTATGTGGTACAGTGCACATTGTGAAAATTATGTAAGTAGAAAATAATGGAATACATAAAGTTTGTAAATTGATTTGTAAAATGCGTTTTCGAGCGGTTCAAAACGAGCTTTCGGACGGTTCAAAACTTTACATCATAACAAGAAAATGGGATAATGATTATAATTTAGCTTTACTTTCATTATATACTTTCTTATATGTTCGAAAAAGTATAACAGTCCGATTATTCGGAACTTACCCTCTAGCTTTTCGATATATTTGCAACCGTGGTCGATTTTCTTGGCTTAGACAGCATTCATCACTGTTTGGTAGATCAACATGTCAATCACCGGTCAGTGGGACTTATTTTCAAGAGGTTCAGTCCATCTTCATGAGGTAGAGACCAACATAAGAGATGATGTGTTATGACAGGAATTGGTGATACGGACAGACGGGCAATATACGCCTATGCTAGAACAAACATGATGAAAAGATATGCTCTGGCTATATAGGTTTTATAGAGAAAGTTATGGTGGGATTTTCCACTCTTAATATTCTATGGCCTTACCATAATTTCCTCTCCAGGTACTTGAAACTGAAATCTAGGGTTTTGGTATTATTATCCTAAATAATCATATACTTTGGGTGTGTGTACTGTTGATAATTTCTTTTGATTGACACTCCCTTTCATATTTTAAATTAGGTACTATCAAATAAGATTCTCCGTTAATTTCTCAAATCGTATTTTTTTAATTTTTCTTCATTTTCCAATTTTACAAATTTCTCCTCGTGTGTCCATACCAATTCAAAAAAAAAATCTACAATCAAATCTACAAGCTTTTTGGAAATGTGATATTAGTAAACTGGCAAGAACTCACTACCGATCCTCTTTTCTTTGACAGCAGGTATATACTAAAGAGAATAAGAATTGGATAAAGTTAATTAACCAGAAGATCTAATTACAGACTCGTATAAAGATGACTGCCTAGCAGATTGAATTAGACTAATTGAGATATAAATATATATAGGTATACAGGGTGAGACTGTTTTATCGTGCGAGTGGTTCTCCCAATCATCATTATTGGATTAAAGTGTGCCAACGGATAAAGCGGAGTAGAAATTCTAATTGAGTCTAATTAAATTAAAGCAATCAGCTAAGTAATTACAAATAAAATTGCCAAGGAGCAATGCATCCGCAAATGAAATTAGCAAATTAAGGAAGGAGGAGGGACAGCCATTATCAGCATGTCCGACCGCTTGTGTGACCCTCGGTAAATAATGTAATTGTTATTCTAAAGCATATAGGGTAAAGATTCAATTACCAACTGTGAATTGGATAATGGATGGGTCTTTCCCATTTGACGACCCCACCAGATTTAATTTAAATTACTTTTTTTAAATGTATTTTTGTCCATAGAATCCGAAAATGAAAACTGTTTTTTGTAGAAACTAATAGTTTTTGAGATATGAGGGTTTGAAGTTATTTATTTCCTATGTATTACTGAAGGATTGAGAACTTTGAAAAAACTCGTGTTTTCATTGATATTACTTGAACAATATATATTTTTTACATGAAACAGTAATGTTGTTTGTTGTATCCGCTAGTTTAATGTACTACAAACTCCATTATTGATAAATGACCTGGCAGGGGGGCTCGGGGGGCGGCACGCCCCCCTTAAATATATATATCGATTATATTTTCAGTTTCCGTGATATTTTCAATTTATTACTTCAATGCTGATATATGTGTAATGGGGGGCGTACCGCCCCCCATACCCCCCTGCCAGGTCATTAAACAATCATGAAGTGTGCGGTACAACAAACCAGCGGATACAACAATCTGCATTACGGTTATCTTCGACCAAAAAGCGCGAAAACACGAGTTTTTTCAAAGTTCCCAATCCTTCAGTAATACATAGGAAATAAATAACTTCAAACCCTCATATCTCAGAAGCTATCAGTTTCTACAAAAAACGGTTTTGATTTTCGTATTCTATGGACAAAAATACATATAAAAAAATAATTTGAATTAAATCTGGTGGGGGTCGTCAAATGGGAAAGATCCGACTGGATGAATGTTTCAATGGGTTGAAAAAAAAGCATGAAAAAATTAATATTATAATATATTCTTAGTGGATAGAAGAGTGTGTTCATATATAAATATATAATTTTTAAAATATATTTTCAATTGTACAAATATAGATATTTTTAAATTCTATATAGATATTTCCATAAAGTTTAATTTCTATTAAATTTATTAACATTATAGCCTTAACATCATTTTATGTAGTTTTTATAATTAATACGAACGTACGAAACACAAACATAATTAGAATATAAACAGCAATAAATAACAGTCTGTCTGTCCGAAGCCTTTGATAATTATAAAGGAAAAAAAAATTGTGGCCATGACTACGGGTCACACTAATATTAATAATTTAAAAAAATAACAGTTTTGACTTTAGAGAGTAGGTAATAATTTAGTTAGTATATATGTACTGATAATACGTACTAGCATTAAAATATAAACACGTTATAGTAATTGAATTAGCAATGGATGAACAACATGTAGAATTGAGATAAAGAAGAAATGGAAATATAAGCTAAAGATAAGAGATAACAGTTATATCGATTAAAGTTTTTTATGAAATATGAAGGTTTCATTTATTGAATTGCAGGAAATATAGGGTAAGCTACGAATTATCGGTCAGTACTACATCTTCGGTCATATAAGAAAAAAACAATATAAAAATTGTTATTATCAGATAGCACTGTGTAATGATATTAATTTTTATATTGTTTTTTCTTATATGACCGAAGATGTAGTACTGACCGATAATTCGTAACTTAATCCAAGTTATTGGACAGGTCCATCTTTTAGATTATGTAGGAAAAAAAACATATATAATTTATTATTTAATATTTTAACATTCATGATATATTTTTTCTTACTTGATCGAAAATGTGGATCTTTACGATAACTCGGAATTTACCCAAGCGCTTAATTATTTTTTATTCGTTATCAAATTAAAAAAAATATGAAATAATCTTAAACAATTAGCACATCAATAGTTATTTATGTGCGTGTTGTTTGTTTTTCTTTAGTTCTCCCTGAAAAGTGTCGCTACTGAAGAAAATTTTCTTTTCTTTTATCTGTAACTTCTTTAAAAAGTTTCATCTCAATTTCTGGACAATATAAAAAATGAAACATTTACTTAGTAGTAAAGATTGATTATTAATATAGAAATATTTAATGTTGGCTAAGTTCCGAATTATCGGTCAGTACTGCATCTTCGTTCATATAAAAAAAAACAATATAAAAATTATTATTATTATAAAATAATAACAATTTTTATATTGTTTTTTCTTCTATGACCGAAGATGTAGTAATGACCGATAATTCGTAACTTTCCGTAATAACCATTTTTTTTATTGAATAAACAATATATAAATTTACAAACTGCATAACATACTCTTCATGTCTATAGATAAATTGATGTAACACTGCATTATTAAAACTCATTCATTAATATTTAATCAACTTTAGCTTAAAATAATGTTTAGATACCCTTATCGAGTCCATTTTTATCACTGAACAAATTCAGCAAACTCCCTTACGCGATATACTCGCATCGAACTTTTTACGCTACATACGTCGATCTTGCCGATGTTTTACGATGTCTCTTAAATATTAAGCACGCATAATTCAGTAGTATTTATCTGAATTTACATGCTTTAGATGGCCTTTAATATATATTTATCCCTACCTGCCTAGGCCTATAGGCTGCCTATTACCATCACAAAATGGATCTGTGAAAAGACCATTTCACGGCGCAAACTAGGCCTATCTTGGTGATTTTAAATAATTACTCCTCCTAAAGCACAAGCTGGGGATTTTGGAATTAATTAATCATGTACGGTTTATATTAAGAAGGTGGTTTGAAGTCCACTTTTATAGCAGGGATAAATTTTGTTAGGTGACGGTGAAGTTATAGTAGATTGAACGTTAAGTTTTTATAGCTAGGTAATTTGGAAATAGACTTTTGAACTTATTTAGGGTACAAGTTTCGAGTTATCGGACGGTTTCACATTTTCGATCTTATGAGAAAAAAAAAATTACTATTTTACTCCTTATTTTAATTGGTATCCATGATACCTGGAGGTATCATGGATACCAATTAAATATCAATACCAATTAGCAAGTTTAATAATAATTATTATACATTTTTTCTTACGTGTCCGAAAATATGGCACTGTCCGATAACTCAGAACCTACCCTAGCAATATTCTGCTGACTCATTTCTATAAAATTCATCTTATTTACATTTTGAATGCAGTTTAACTTATGGCAACACGTTATTCGCATTGACCGCAAGCAGGACATGGTAAGTGCATTACTCTTCATATATGCACTTTCTGGATAAGCTTATACACCCCCCCCCTACCCCCATACACCTTAAATACCCCCTCTAGCCCCTCCCCCCCCCCGCTAAACCACTTAGGGGGGAGAGGGGGGGGGGGGTATAATAATTTATTGTGCATTATTTTAAATTTGTCCATAAGATGTGTTAATAATTAAAATAAAAGTTAGCTTGTAAATTGTTTATAATTTGTCACGTTATAACATGTATGTAATATTTTAAAAAGATGTTAAATATAATTACTGTATATTTTTTATATGAGTGAAGATGTGGAACTGTACGATAATTCGTAACTTACCCTACATCTCTTTTTGAAAGTTAAAAGTGATTTCATATATTTTGGCACTAACTATATGAAACTATTCTCATCATTTAAAAAAAGTAATGATTTTTATTGCCAATATTATTTATTTAGACATTTTGTAGATAATCATTATTTTTATAGTGAATAATTAATATCAATAGTTGTTTCTTAACGGGAAAATCTGTGAATTTTTGCATAAATCAACATATGTAAATGATTACCAAAATGTATAATTTTGTATTTTTTTTCTATGAAAGTTTACAAAACTTAAAAAAATTTGTAGAAATAATAAATGAATTTAAAAAAAGACTATGAAATAGCTAGGTTAAATTTATAGATATATTCCAATTAATAATTTGTATATTTATTTTATTTAGAAATGTTTTATTTATTTTTATTTTCAAATTCTAAAATTCAACAAATTAATTATTTTCATTTCCTAATTCTGAAATCCTAAACGAGATTTTTTTTTTTTCAATCGTATTCTTTTACGTGCAGATTGAAATGAATTAAGGTTTCCATGAACTAACTTCTAAGAAATATACCATGCGTGGCATTCACACAATGCACGCAGTCAATTAATAATGAAAATAAATCTATGATTAATATAAATGGTATTAGGAATTTTTCCCAAAGCAAAATTCGCCGCAAGAAATTTCGCCGCGAGAAAAATCATCGTAAGAAAATTTGCCACACGGAAGTTTCACCGACGGATATACTGTTTCTAAAATTACACGTTTTCAGTATACGTTGCAAATTAAGTGATCAAATGTTTATTATATCGATTACATATATAGATTACAAATATTATACATTACCATTATCGTGGTGGTGATCACTTAATTTCCCCGGGGCTTCTTAGGCCAACGGTAAAAAATAAAATCTAGCGGCTATAATTCATGCGTTGGATTTTTTCGCGGCAAAATTTCCGGACACAAATATGAATAATTCTTAAAACTGTTCAAAATTTAAAAAATACCCATAAATGTGTTCCCTCAACACACCAAAGTGTGTTCCCTCAACACACCCCGTGTTATTGAATTAGGTTTCATTTTCACTTCCTCAACATTATAACGACTCGCGAAATGAAGAGAAATTTGCGGCGGTCGGAACTGGAGGAGAGTCCGTTAGTTTTTTCATCTATTTATTAGAGGCGATCCATTAGGAGGAAAAAAGGAAGATAATTTGGACGTATTACAGCATCTTAAGTGGTCACTAAGTATAAAAGTTTAAAAGACTTCAGTAAATTTCCCTAAAAGCGGCCATTACAAAATGCTCAGGAGAGTTAATTGCGGTGTCACATCTTCTGGACGGACAGCACTCAACTGTTTTAGAGGGTTGAGGGGGTAGAGGGGGTATTAGAGGGGGTAGAGGGGGTATTAGAGGGGGTAGGGGGGGTATTAGAAGTGGTAAAGGGGTATTAGAAGTGGTAAAGGAGTATTAGAAGTGGTAGAGGGGGTATTAGAAGTGTTAGAGGGGTATTAGAAGTGGTAGAGGGGGTATTAGAAGTGGTAAAGAGGTATTAGAAGTGATAGAAGGGTAATAGAAGTGGTAGAGGGGGTATTAGAAGTGTTAGAGGGGTATTAGAAGTGGTAGAGGGGGTATTAGAAGTGGTAAAGGGGTATTAGAAGTGGTTGAGGGGTATTAGAAGTGGTAAAGGGGTATTAGAAGTGATAGAGGGGTATTAGAAGTGGAGAGGGGTATTAGAAGTGTTAGAGGGGTATTAGAAGTGGTAGAAGGGGTATTAGAAGTGGTAGAGGGGGTATTAGAAGTGGTAGAGGGGTATTAGAATTGGTAGAGGGGTATTAGAAGTGATAGAGGGGGTGTTAGAAGTGGTAGAGGGGGTATTAGAGGCAATAATGTTTACAGTAGAGGTTATAGCTCTTTTTTATAGCGAACTAAAATGATTAGTAATTGCCTACGAAGAATATAATTAATATAATCATCAATATACGCAATAAAATGGTAACTATTCTAGCTTCATCAGAGATAACTTCAGGTGAAGTAATTACCCCCTTGGTAACGGTATAAATCAGCAGATATCCCTTTTCAAAGGTACACAATGATTCATTAGAGAAATAAATAAATGTCCATTGTTCTTTTCCTCCTCTTCTAACAATTAACTAGTGTCTCCAGTTATTCTGTATATCCACTCAAGAAGAAGAGCATTCAAAGGCGATACTCTCCTTGTAATTGAACACGCCTTCATTTTATAGAGATGGAAAAGACTTTCACATATCAAATTATGAAGGAGAACTTTCAATGGATGCAATGTAAGTAGTGAATGAAAGAGTGTATGATATGCAATTAATGCAATATAAGTAGTGAATGAATGAGTGTATGTACAAGGAAAGCTCGTACAGCGGACGATCTTAAAACGGACATTCCCTATAAAGGACCAAAATGATCTGTTCTTAGAGCCATGCATTTCCTATAACGACCTCTTTAAATTATAGGTAAAGCTCTTACAACGGACGATCTTAAAACGGACATTCCCTACAAAGGACAAAAATGATCTGTTCTGAGAGCTATGCAGCTCCTTCAACGACCTCTTGCAATTAAAGGTTAAGCTCGTACAACGGAAGATCTTAAAACGGACACTTCCAAAAAAGGACACAAATGATCCGTTCTGAGAGCCATGCTAAAATTTTATTCGTATACCATGTATCTGGTCATATATTGATTATATTCATAGGTATTACAATTTACAATCAACATTTAATATATTGTTTTTAAGATTATCGGTATTTTGATTTTGTTACTCTTTTCCTATACATTTTCTTAGTCTTCCAACCTAACCAATTCTTTACCGATGTTTGGAATTCATGAGTAGGTATATTAAATGCATTCACTCACTCACCCCTGTGACTCATGAGTAAACAAACCAACTGAAAGCAAACACACCAACTCATTAGAAAAACTGAAAAGTTTTACTGAAGAAAACTGTAATTATTATGGAGGTGAGGGAGGGAGGAGAGGTAGCTTATGGAGGTGGGGGGGGGGGGGGGTATTTTAATGTTATGATTGTAGTTTCTAAACAGGCCTATAGTATCTGTCATATGTTATTATTCCTTCTTTTTGATTATTTTCCCAACTGCCTATATTTGCTGAATTGTGTATTATGATATTTGTGCAAATAAGAAGATAACCTGTAACATATTCACGTTCATATACTTTTTGTAATATATATGCTAAAAATAGATCAGATACTAAGTCTTTGAAAGAAGGAAGTAATTCTTCTTAAACTAGGAATCTAATTTAAACAAACAGATCAAACAGAATAAATTTTAATATTATGCACAATTTAATAAAATCTGGAAGTCTATTAAGTTTTCTCAAACTATGCAGTGTAATTATTGACGACATAAAATGAAAATTAAAGTTAGGTTAGTTTTACGTTTAAGGAATGCATTGGTTTCATTTTCACAGTCTTCACGCATTGCAAATATAGGATACATATACAGTATGTATCATATTTTCAAATCACTTGTTACTATTATTATTAAATTATGATATCTATTATTTGAAGCTCAATTTCATCAAGACTGTTTGAACAACAGTAAATTGCTTGTTGAAATAATAATGTAATTACTTTAAATCATCTATCCTAATAATACCCATAGTGTATTAAACATGAAGAATAACTATGATACGCACGGGAATATATTGACTTGATATTTAAATTCCCCTGTTTTAATTCAATTTTTAAATGTATTTTATCTATAAAATAAATTAAACTAAGCAGAAAATTCAATTTTATTTATATTCATTAAAAATAACCTAATAACGAGTAATAAATTAATATTGATGATGACCCGTTATTCTTAACGGGAAAGTACTCTAGATGTAAATATTCTACGTGGAGAATAAAAGTTAACTAAATTAGCTTTATTATGTATTTAGATCTACACAATTTACCTCCCCTTGTCTCCCACTGAGCCTATCTATCCCTTCTCTCTACCCAAAGTTTGATAGGTTTTAATCGTAGCATCAGACCGTGCGTTCATCACACCATGACTAATCATTTTCCGATACCCCTCCCCCTTGTCAAGGTATTAATATCCCCTCTATAACAAACATGTCCCGTCCGTACTTTGGTAGAACTTTCCCACCATCTTCGCCTATATTAATCGGTAAAGTTCTTCGTGATTGAATTGTTCGGAATATCTTGGAAGGAGGTCATCCTTCTGATCTTCTCGTTTAATTGGTATCGGTCCTTGCAATAGTTGTAATACTTCTCCTGCTCCTGTCTATATATAAGGTACATATATTGTCTAGAGGCCTAATCATCTTGTACGAGTGTGACGTAGGCATGTGAGGTCATTTCTGCTAATTTATTTTCTTTATAAGGTCTAATGTGATTAACAAAAAAATATTGTTTCTATATTATTATCATATTCATGCATATAAAATGCAATTATTGTTTACTATTGTATTTTTCATTATTGGATCATTTCTAATTTTAATATTAATGTAAAACTGCATTGTCTACATTATACATAAAATCCTCTTCATCTTAATTTTTTTAAACAAATTTATGTTTTGTAAGTCGAATTCATTTGGTAAAATCACAGATAGACTGATTTAAACGCTTGGCGAACATATCTCTTGAACAATCAGAAATAGACACTTGTCAGTACGTGCGTAGCGAGCATCTCTTGACCAATCATAGATAGGCACTTGTCAGTACGTGTGTAGCGAGTATCTCTTGACCAATCATAGATAGGCACTTGTCAGTACGTGCGTAGCGAGCATCTCTTGACCAATCATAGATGGGCACTTGTCGGTACTTCCGTAGAGAATATCTTTTGACCAATCAGAGATAGGTACTTGTCGGTATGTGCGTAGAGAGTATCTTTTGACCAATCATAGATAGGCACTTGTCAGAAGGTGCGTAGAGAGTATCTTTTGACCAATCAAAAATAGGCACTTGTCAGTACGTGCGTAGCGAGTATATCTTGACCAATCATAGATAGGCACTTGTCAGTACGTGCGTAGCGAGCATCTCTTGACCAATAATAGATGGGCACTTGTCGGTAATTGCGTAGAGAATATCTTCTGACCAATCAGAGATAGGCACTTGTCGGTATGTGCGTAGAGAGTATCTTTTGAACAATCATAGATAGGCACTTGTCGGTACGTGCGTAGCGAGTATCTTTTGACCAATCAGAGATAGGCACTTGTCGGTACGCACGTAGCGAGTATCTTTTGACTAATCATGGATAGGCACTTGTCCTTTCGTGCGCAGCGATTATCTTATGACCAATCAGAGATAGGCAATTAATTGTTAGTACGCAAATATAGAGTATCTTTTGCCTAATCAGAGATAGGCACTTGTCAGTACGTAAGAAGTGAGTATCTTTTGACCAATCAGAGATAGGCACTTGCCAGTATGTGTGTAGCGAGTATTTTTTGACCAATTAAAGATAGGCACTTTTCGGTACGTAGTTGGGAAACATTTTATTACTAATCAGACACAGACGCTGTTATGAAACCCAATTAGAATTTTTAATAATTTAGTCATTGTACTTTGTTAAATTAGTCACAACATACGAATAATACAGAAAAAGAAACTAGGGTAAAGTTCCACATTATCTGACTGTTCCACCAATTGAAATAATAATTATAATATACTTTTTTCTTATATGATCTAATATGCGGAACCGTTCGATAAATCGAAATTTACCCAAATCACTAACGTCGTATGTACAGTATTCTCATTAATCTGATGTTATCAGACTTTGGTAAAAGAAGGCACTGTTCACTCCACCCGACCCTCACAAGATCCTAAATTAAGGCCAAGTTTCGATAGGTAAACACAACTTGCGGCACCCCATATTATAAATTATTGGGATGGGGGAGGGGGGGGGGGGTTACCCCTCCCCCCTGCCTGCCTGCATACGGGCTCACGCATGCAGATTTTGTTAATAATAAACCTAACGTGAACTATTGGGAATTGGTGATTATGTTGCTATGAGAATTATTAAATTAAGGTTGGTTCTATATGCTTACCTAGAATTGTTTGTGTGTTAAAAGTGTTTGGAGTTTTTGAGTTATTTAATATAGCAAAATGAATATGATTGTGTAGATGTCTTTATGGAATAAATATAAGTATAGGTAATTTTAATAAGTAGAATAAATATATCAGAATATATGTATAGTGTTGCAGAAAGTAGTTATTTTAAATTTTATAATGAAAAAAATCGCAAATAAATATTCAATTACTGCTTATCTATTTCTTGGATTTAGTTCAACTCTCTTCTGTATACCTAGCTGCAGTTTTTCAATTTTACAGTTCGGTGAAGATTATTAACAAATTCTTATTGAAATCTAAATTTTTTATGTTCATCCAATTAATCAAAGCCATTTTATATCCACATGATGAGCAATTCTCGGATAGATACATATTTCGTATCTGTTTTTCCATATGCAGCAAATTAATACATTTAGAAACATATCAATTATAATCATTGATGACAAAAATAGGAAACAATAGGAATTGAATTTCCTCGCCTATTATTTACAATCATATTTTCCGATTGGAATTAATTTGAATTCCCAGGTGAAATCTTTCGTTAAAATCAATCAACTGTTGTAACTCTTTTACAAGTGGTTTTTGTGGCTACTTTATAAAATAGTCATTAATTAATTACTTGGACGGAGTTATTTCGGACGCACGTTATACGCTGTTTGGACACAATATCGCGTTTTCAGGACACGCATGGACACACTGACTCAAAGGAATATGAATTTTATTTACTGTTTCACGTGTGCTAAAATATGGAGAAAATTAATTGATATCAGTCGATGCGATATTTTACTTTACAGTATTAATTCACTAAATGACCTGAGACTATCATTACACAGAGAGAGAAAAAAGTACAACCCATATGGTCATATCTAATGGGTCATCAATTTATGCTTCGAATCAATTTATAACGTGAGTTGGTTGGACTTTATTAATGTTTTCATGTGTGTAAAAACCATTATGACGTCGTGTGTCATCAAACTTTAGTAAATTCAACTTATTTTATAGATTGAATCAACTTACTATGAGAGTTAGAAGTTACTTTTTTTTGAGAATTTTAACGTATGTTGAAACAACTATGACAGAGTGTATTGTAGTAACTCACAAATTTAGACTGTTAATACAATGTATCTGGTGTATAAATTAACTTACTATGCGAGTTGGCTCTACTTTTGTTAAGTTTAGGTGTGAGTCAAACCGACTGTTTTGTTTTAACTAACGTCAATTTAACTACTTTTAAGTAGTACCTGCAACTCACCACGTAGGTAGGGGTAAAAATAACCCATTCATATGAAGTCCAATCAAATTTGATTCCATTCAACTAATCCTTTCTCTGTGTGTATGATGTACTCTTCAATCTGACTATCATTATGATGTAGTACACGTTGCACTGTGTAAATCATGAATAGACACTCGTAGTGCACAGTGAGTGCACAAACTCTATACTCTAATATCCAGGCTTCAGTGCAAATCAAACAGTTTGTGAATTGCTTCAAAGGACACCTCAGATCTTTTAATGACAGTCCTCCATGCCAACTTTCCTGTGTTCTCGGGAGTATCTTCATAAAGTAATGAAGTGCAATCAAAGCTCTTGTATCTTTCTGTTCTTGGCTTCACGGAAACATATGTTCTTTAGATGGGAACATATACTCAGGTAGCTTTGATGATTATCAGTGGCCTGTGGATAAGTATTGAAGAGGACTAAAGTCGAGTGGCTCTTCGTTCTTATTTCTTCAATGAGATTTTTTTTTTCAAAAAGTGTAATTTACAACTGTGTAATTAGATATAGGTTCACATGTAGCAATGTTTCTTGGAGCAAGATTGCCCTAAAATTGTTGCAACATTGATCAATTCGGGGCAATGATGTTCCAATATTGTTTCAACATTGTCTTAACAATACCTAATATTGTTACAACATAGTCAATATTGGGACAGTTTTCCTCGAGAAAATTTCCTACCTACTTTGTCTCCTGTACATTTTGTTTTATTTTCGTCTATAGTGATATTTAAGTAATTCAAATTTGTTAATTTATTGCAGTGACATCAATTCTCCCGTTTGAAGTCGTACGTTCGAATAATGTATGAATAATACGAGTATATCCCCCATGGGTATGGTTTTCCAAATAACAAATACATCACTTCACATGTGCCTCATTTCATTTGGGACAGAAGAACCAGTGAAACAAATGAGCATCTTCAAGCGCCCCAGATTCTGCCTGTCTAACGCGGGAATTTAAAAAGGATTAGTGGAGACGCGGAGAGCCGCCACGGAACTGAAACTGATTCGCTGTCCCAAAAAACAGCTGAGACTGAAAACAGTACTCTGTTAAACAGGCTTCTGTTGTGTAGGACAGATAGAAAACAGTACTCTGTTAAACAGGCTTCTGTTGTGTAGGACAGATAGAAAACAGTACTCTGTTAAACAGGCTTCTGTTGTGTAGGACAGATAGAAAACAGTACTCTGTTAAACAGGCTTCTATTGTGTAAGACAGATAGAAAACAGTACTCTGTTAAACAGGCTTCTGTTGTGTAGGACAGATAGAAAACAGTACTCTGTTAAACAGGCTTCTATTGTGTAAGACAGATAGAAAACAGTACTCTGTTAAACAGGCTTCTGTTGTGTAAGACAGATAGAAAACAGTACTCTGTTAAACAGGCTTCTGTTGTGTAAGACAGATAGAAAACAGTACTCTGTTAAACAGGCTTCTGTTGTGTAGGGCAGATAGAAAACAGTACTCTGTTAAACAGGCTTCTGTTGTGTAAGACAGATAGAAAACAGTACTCTGTTAAACAGGCTTCTGTTGTGTAAGACAGATAGAAAACAGTACTCTGTTAAACAGGCTTCTATTGTGTAAGACAGATAGAAAACAGTACTCTGTTAAACAGGCTTCTGTTGTGTAGGACAGATAGAAAACAGTACTCTGTTAAACAGGCTTCTGTTGTGTAGGACAGATAGAAAACAGTACTCTGTTAAACAGGCTTCTGTTGTGTAGGACAGATAGAAAACAGTACTCTGTTAAACAGGCTTCTGTTGTGTAAGACAGATAGAAAACAGTACTCTGTTAAACAGGCTTCTATTGTGTAAGACAGATAGAAAACAGTACTCTGTTAAACAGGCTTCTGTTGTGTAAGACAGATAGAAAACAGTACTCTGTTAAACAGGCTTCTGTTGTGTAAGACAGATAGAAAACAGTACTCTGTTAAACAGGCTTCTGTTGTGTAAGACAGATAGAAAAACAGTACTCTGTTAAACAGGCTTCTGTTGTGTAAGACAGATAGAAAAACAGTACTCTGTTAAACAGGCTTCTGTTGTGTAAGACAGATAGAAAACAGTACTCTGTTAAACAGGCTTCTGTTGTGTAAGACAGATAGAAAACAGTACTCTGTTAAACAGGCTTCTGTTGTGTAAGACAGATAGAAAACAGTACTCTGTAAAACAGGCTTCTGTTTTTTAAAACGCAAGTGAAAATATCAATGTGAGTGAGTTGACTGTGAAGAGAACAACAGAGAGTTGATTTATTCAAAAAATTTATTTAAAAAAATTTATTCAAAAAAAATTCGTATTAAAAAAATTCGTATTTTAAAAATTCTTATTTAAAAAAACTCAGAAAAAAAAATCCTTATACAAAAAATAAATTAATCTTATTTGAAAAAAAATCTTAATAACAAAATTTATTTAAAAAAATTCTTATTTATAAATAAAAAGCCTATCAGCTACCATAAAACAAATCAACACACTGATAATATTAAATAAAAATTATCAAACCCTAATTTATTACCAGTTATTTGAATTAAATATAACTACACCGTATAACATTTTTATAAGTTTCGCATCAGTGCTTCAGATTTATCGCAAAGCGCTAATCCCTTATCAACGAATAACCGATTAACTAAATTAAACGAATTGGAGTGCGATTAAACTACAGTGTGCCGCAACCGGAACAACTTGACCTGATCATTGAAATATTTATTTTAAACTTGGTTGATGGAGCCACTTTCTTTTGATTTCGTTGTAGTTCCCCTGTATCTAATTTCCCCTCTAGCGATATGCTTTTGGTTCTGAAGCAGACGTTAAACCCCCTACTTGTAAAATATATCAGTGAAATATCAGGGAAGAGTTATGGTGGGGCCATAGAAGATAAACCAAAGACACCCCACCATTTTGATATCAATAACGGAATAACCTATAGTCGATATAAATAAGACTTTATGGATATAATCATCGAAATATCATGATACAAAGTTATGGTGGGGTCATAGAAGATTAGGAGAGAAAGTTATGGTGGGGCCATAGAAGAATAAGAGAGAAAGTTATGGTGGGGCCATAGAAGATTGAGAGAGAAAGTTATGGTGGGGCCATAGGAGATCGAGAGGATTCATAAGCGGGTCCCAAAATTGTACCAGTAGGTCACTGGACATTGACCAATCGTTTCACCAAATTTCAGGCAATTGAGTTGAACACTTTTTCAGTTAAGCGAATAACAAGATGATCAATAAATAAATGCCAGCTAAAATATAATCTTCTGCAAATTTGCGATTGTAATAATTTATTGATACTCATTGTGATTTGCAGAAGACAGCAGAAAATTAGAAATTTAATCAAGCAAAAAATTAATTGCTTGTGAAATGACAGCTTGCAGAAATATTATGATTTTCCTTCGTAAATTAATCAATATTTTAAAATGATGACGTTATTCTAAAGTAACAAGTAAAATAAATACATTTCAGTAAGTGATAGATACATGCAAACTAACTAATGATAACTAAACTTATTAATAGATATATTTTTCTTCTACCTGTACTTATATGCTTGATTTGAATGGCTATAGTAGTGTCTCTATTTTATTTGATATGTGTTTTGCCCGAAAAATAGTTTTTGCTTGTAAAAGGGCTTGAATCCACGTAATAAATTTTCTTTTACACTCTTATTCAATGACTATTTTCCTTTTTAACAATATGTAGCTAGTGCCCAGGCCATACCACATCTAGGTGGGCCTGTTTATCAATTGAAGTATAAATGTTTTCGCTTCAAAAATCAGATTAGAATAAAGTCATTTCGTTATCGTTTAAATAATAGAGCAGATGCTAGGTAGTTTTGTGCTGCCGAAGCTTACACCGAGCTAATAGTTTTATCTTTTGATGTTCCGTTTGATCACTTGGCTCACATTTTAATTCGAATACATTAATTCATACTGAAGATTATTAGAATAAAACATGGAGTGTTTGAATCCATTGTGTGCTCTGTGAACCATTTATGCAGATTTGGATTCGAAGGAATTAAAAATACGGTCGCCTGGAATTGAATGTTATAAATATTTGATGTTTAACTTTAAACGGACGAGAGGACGAATTCGTCACCTGTACTTTCGATATTATTTAATAGTTTGTATTGACTGTAAATAGATATTGTATGAATGTTCTTCACCGTAAGAGTTCATCCCTAGTGGAATATTATTTGTATTGACTGTAAGTAGATATTGTATGAATGTTCTTCACCGTAAGAGTTAATCCCTAGTGGAATATTATTTGTATTGACTGTAAATAGATATTGTATGAATGTTCTTCACCGTAAGAGTTAATCCCTCGTGGAATATTATTTGTATTGACTGTAAATAGATATTGTATGAATGTTCTTCACCGTAAGAGTTCATCCCTAGTGGAATATTATTTGTATTGACTGTAAATAGATATTGTATGAATGTTCTTCACCGTAAGAGTTCATCCCTAGTGGAATATTATTTGTATCTTCTTGCAGATTCGAATTACTTGCCTATTCATGACTTTTTTTATTATTAAATTAAGTCATTGAAATATTTTTTCTTTCAATTCTGTCGTAGTATATTTTAACCTATAAAAATGAATGGCAAAATATTTTCTTTATTATAATAGTTTAAGCAACTGCATTAACCTGTACATGGAGGGTGTCCTTATTTTGGGACAGCAATCTGTAGATGTGGCACATCAGCAAAGTTAAAGTTGAGCAACAGTGTACGGGTTAAACCTTCCTGCAAATCCATGCAAAATCATTAATATTATGCTATTTACCATTAACATGATCAATTTTTTAAATTCTTTTATATCAGGAAAAAGAAACAAGTTTATATATATAGATATATAGAAAATAATAACATAATAACGGGACACAATATTAATTTAACAATAAATACATAGCACTTGATTTTGTCCAATGGTTTTAATTCGTGTTTCTGTGCAGAGTGTGAATGAATATGTTCTCATTAGGTTTTTTGTCATCTTATTAAAATGCTAGCGAATATTTCGTAACTTTACAAATAACATCAGTATAAAGATTTTTCAATTCAACAACAATAATTGCAACTTTTTAATTATGATAAAAGGAAGAAAACTCATTAATATTAAACGAACTAGAAAATAGTTAATCAAAGAATTCATATTATTCAGTACAGCAGACGTTATACAATCATGATATACATTTAATATACCTAATTCGTTTTATTATAATCTACCAATAATGATAACATTTACCAGTTCCAATAATATTTGACTATACCCGCATTCGGAAATTCTTTTTGTAATCAACATTTATTAAACTAATCAACTAAACGAGACTTAAAATGAATACATGCACATAAAATCAGTAATGACATCCGGCATGATCATCATCGAAAAATGTAATATCCCGAGATCTTGTTCGAACACCCCGGAAAAATGATATTTACTTTAAAATGATGATCAACAGCCCGAGTACACTAAAGAACTTATGTCCAGGTAAAATGTTATGGTGGGAAGATTCGGAGAGGAACCCAATCTAATCTTCTATGAAACAATCCTAACTTTATCCCTTGGTAAAGGGGTTGTCATGATTGGACCATCGAACCGAAGATTGTTAGAAGCCCCATCCTAATCTTCTGTGGCCCACCAAGGTTACTCAGAAGGCAATACAAGGGGGTTCTTTACTCCTTATCCTTGTCGGAATGCAGAGACTTCAGACAGACGTGGCGTTTGTGACAGACAGAAGGACAGCAGCGTTCGTCCTCTCCACAGTATCCGTCCGAAGCACACATCACAGTTCCGGATCCAATTTCACCCAATTTGGTATCACCAGATTTCGTGGATCCAATCTGAAATAGAGGATTAGAATCTTAGAGTCAGGCTTTCGTTTAAGAATTACTAATTCAAATCTTCGATACGAATGATCTTAGTCATAAAATTTTGATGTGTTCAATCAACAGCTACAAGAATGAGAGGTATGGTGAAGCCGCCGAAGAATGTGTCAGGTCCCTTATTGAGGTCCCTTATTAAATAATTTCAAGTGGCCGTACTATAACTATCACTCAAGGTAACAGATTATTTTTTTCATTTCAGATTTCCATTTGTCGTTCCCGTATAAATTCCTTACCTTGTGTGCCTTCAAAGCCAAGTAGATAGCATCCTCTTTGCAGACCTGTTCAGTGATTGTGGGACAGCGTCCAGTGTTTGCGTTGTGATCGTTAGGCACTGCAAAATGATACAGTTAAGTTAATTGAAAAGCTAAATGAACCTCATTATGTTTGCTAAGTTGAAGTCAGTCATCTTACTCACGTGTAAAGTTTAATTGTGTTTCAGTGGTGCAGTTTTTTGTTTTTGTTAAGTCTCAAGTCGTCTTATCATTAATTCGTTGAACTTATTCGAGGAGTCGATGATAAAGATATCACAGATAATTTATGGAGTACACTTAAACCTAATACCATTAAACTGATAATGCTTCAATCTTACTGCGTCATGTGATTTACGTTTGTCATTATATCTTCAAGTAATGATGACCTTTCTCGTGGTTGTCCAGTTGACTGACGATCGCTACTGGTGATGTGAGTTATAGAGTAATTGTCCGATTCATTTTTCTCGGGTAAGGCAATGAGAATTAAATCTTCTATTGATTTTGTATTTCCATCGGGAGAATTGAACAAAATTTTCGAGAACTCATTTGTTGAGCTTAATAAATTTTTCGAAATTTTGGAGAATAGACCAGTTAAGAATTCTTTGTGTTCGTCCAGATTTTCACCTCTTTCTCGGAACTCCTTAACGTGTTTTGGAGGAATTACTTGTAGATGTTGTGTTAGAAATTCTTCCACGGTCACAACCTGGTAGTTTCTTGCATTGTGCTTCCTATAAGCTAGTAAAACTTTATTTAGCGCTGGGCACCTGCAGTTGAAGTCTTTTGTGTTGGTGATACACGGACAAACCTCTTCTAACACTCCTAATTGATCTGCAATAGTTGTAGGCTGAAGGTACTCAAGTAACCTGAACGATAGTCCATCGCCACTGAGTTTATTCAATCGCCCTACTTCACTCATTAGGTAATCCCTCGTGAATTGAGATTCTTCATCACGTCTTCCAATAACTTTACTGACAGGGATACCATTATTCTTATGTAAAGGATCTACTGGGCTTGGACGAATTTGATTTCGAATAATACTACTACTACTTTCAAAATATGGCACTTCTTCTTGATACTTGAAGGTGTCATCAGATTCAACATCAACGTAATGTTCTATGAATCTTGATGCTTGACTTTGACCTCCGAAATCGGCATCACTTGTTGTGAACACCGCAAAATTTTCTCTGTTATCTTTTTCCTGTCCGAAAGGTCGATGCTGAGAAGTTGAAAAACTAGATCCAGCTGAGAATGGAGAACTATTAGGGTTAAGCTGCTGTCTTTTGAAGCGATTCGATTGAATGTTATTACTGCTTCCAACACTTAACCGCTGTGGATGATTTGCTGATGACTGAAAATTTGCTTGAGTAAGAAAATGATTTACATTTCTTGTGTTTTGGAACTCAGGTAGCTTTTGTCTCATTGGAGGGTATGGCAATGGCGCAACATATGGACTTGGTGGTGTTCTTAGGATGTCATTCATCGCAACAGGTGATAACGATGGTGGTAGAGGCTGTCTGATCCCAGGAAAGGTTTGAATATCATGTAAAGTTTCACTAGTTGAATCACCAGTTGATTCAGAGTTATCGAAGAAAGGAAGGTAACTCATCAAAGTTGACATAAAGGAACTACTTTCTTCCTCAGAAGCTTCTGTAATTGGAAGACCATTGATATGGTTTGTATTACTACCAGCAATATCTCTTTTGTAAACTGTATTTGCAGCGTATATATCATTTTGATGATGAAGAGCTGGATCATAGAATGGAGCAGAATGAGGGGAGAAACTCTGTAAGGTCCTGACATCTGTCAATTCATTAGGCCTGATATTTTTCATGTCATTTCTGACGAAATTGAAAGATGGACTGTGAACCAAATGTGGGGCATTTGATGGATCAGGGTATTCTTGTGCTTGATTGTTGCCAAGAGGAGGAGGGTTTCGGAAAGAAGCTGCGTCTATTTGTGCTGGAGCTGAATTTGGTAAACTGGATGGATTGATAATACGTGACGGCAAAGATGAAATTTGTGGTCTGCTCAAATATAAAACTTGTGGGTCAGTGGATTGTTTCCTCCTTTTCACTTTTATCCTCCTTTTGCCATTGTTATTTGGATTAGCTTCTCTTCTGACCCTTCTCTTATTTGAGAGATTAGGCAAAGTAAATTTGCTGTCTTTATTTTTGACTACTTTTTCATTCAGTTCATGTAGGTACTTCTTCAGATATGTTTTAACTTGTTTTGGTTTGATAGGCTTCAAATATTGAAAAGAACTTACCTCACCACTATTACCAATCTCCTGATTATTGAGATTAACATTCGTCGATGGAGAATCTCTTTTGACTCGCAGCTTGTCTAGTATAACTGGCCATTTGAATTTCCCGCTGCCGAAATCATCCTTTTTATCACTAACTTCAGTCATGAACTTTTTCAAAGAATATTTCATCTCTCTTGGCTTAACCTTCAAAATCTTTGATGGTGAACGAGTTTCGGTTTTTTTATTCACGTCCCTTTTTGATCGGGGATGTCCTGATAAGTAAGGCATACTGAATTTTCCGTCACCACTCTTCTTTTTCAATTCTTGTATCTCGTGAATGTACTTTTTCAGAGTGTGCTTCAGTTTTTTTGGTTTCATGGGTTTGGGTAAATTTCTATCTGAATTTTTCTCAGTGTTTCGTGTCACTCGCTTCTTCTTTTGTAGCCTCTTCTTGACATTGGATTCATATAAATGTTTCTTTAGGAAAACATCGAAATCTTCCTGTTTCATAGGTTTCAAACTTCTATCATTACCTTTGCGACGTCTGTTTACTCTCTTCTTCTCAGAATTTCTTGTCACTCTTCCTTTCAGTGAATCTTTAATATCTTTGAAATCGGAATCAAGCAAGTATTTCTTCAAGAAGGCATCAAAATCTTTCGGTTTCATCGGTTTCACCTTGGTACTTGTTTCTTCTGGTTGATGTAGTTCGGTTACAGTCGGGGTTCTGTCTTCAGTCGTATCGTCTGGGGGGTCGCTGTCGTACTTACTGGTGAGTGTTCCATCGTCGCAGCAGTATACGCTGTTTCCATAAGCGCAGTAATAGGTACAGTTACTGGATTCGTCGTATCTGGCGCCATCTGAAAAATAAATGATATTACCGTAAAACTCCTGAGTTATGAAGTGCACCTAAGTTATGAAGTATTTTTTATGTTTATATAATAGAAAATGATATACTGGGTAAGTTATACCTCAAATAACCATCGTTTTCAAAATTGTTGTCGAAGAAAACTATTTAAGTGTACCTGAGTTATGAAGTGTATTTCCTATGTGTAAATTACATAAAACGATATACGGCAAAAATGTCGTCCTAGTTTTCCCTCAAAGACCATAGTTTTCTCCAAGATTTTTATCATAGAAAACTATCAGTGCCCCTGAGATATGAAGTGACTCTGAGTTATTAAGGAACTAAAACTTCATAACTCAGGAGTTTCACTGTAGTTTACAAAATTCGTTGCAAGGTGTAAGATTTCTTGCGATACTAATAGATTGTTGTGTGGAGATTTCACAAGAGATAGTGTAGCGTAATTTACTCAAACCGCAGATATTAAATGACTTGCAAGCATGGAAAGGTCAACGCAATCGACATGCATCAATTATACATGCATGGATAAATTTGATATACGTTTATATTTTTTTTACTAGGTATTAGTACATTTTCCCACAAATTACATTATACAATAGGGTTAGGCAATCTAATAGTATATAAATATCAAATTAACTACAAATGAGAAATGCAAGCAGTTTTTAGTAACCATTAACATATATAAATATCTTTTAAATAAGTGACGAAATAGAATACGTTGAGAAGTTAGTTGAGCTTATGAAAATACATTTAGGGTAACTACTCAATTACCGTGTGCTCACAGTTACCGTACAAGAGGCGTTAACAAGTCATTAGCTAATCTGAATGTTGGGAATTTAACCTATCATGATGTGACCCTCACTTTACGGTAACTGTAAGCAGTCGGTAATTGATTCGTTACCCTAGTATGTTAAAGTTAGGTTATCACCACAAACTCACCAGCAATACCGTACTCAGGTCCAACAGTTACAGCACTACCGGTATTAGGGACCTCTGTGTTATCATCAGCTATTTCAGGAGTATTAGGGTTACCATCGCTATCAGTTACTTCAGGAGTGTTAGGATTACCCTCATCGCAACAGTCATACTGCCCCGTGGTTAGGTTCTTACAGAAATACCTACATGTTAGACCGTCCTGAACTGCAAGCACCAGAACAAACAACAAAACTGCTGAGTGGGACGACATTTTGTCAACTGCAAATGTGGATCAATATATTATCTGGAAAAGAAGAATCAAATTAAAGACAGTGATTATTATGTCACTAGTGTTCTTAACCGTTAAAAATAACGAGGTTCCAATTGTAAAAGAAAAAAAATCAAGAAAAATATATATATATGGAATTGCCGGTAGGTATAAATATTTCCCATCGAGTGATTATATTATTATTCTATTGTGAAGAATTGTAGATACCAATTTCAGCTTCCTACTATGTCTACTACAATCGAATACTAATTGTATAATGGGCTTACACAATAACTCTATTGTGTTTTCTGTACTGAACCGAAACAATGAGTGAAGTCAGACAAGATTGAGGAAAATGTCAGTGAAGAAATTAATAATTAAATATCTTATCAACAATACGAAAATAAATCAATTGGTGATAATAAATTGGATTTTTTTAATAATGTAACTTAGAAAACAATGGGTTACGTCAACATGTAGCATGACTTTTGCGTCAAATTTCACAACTACCTATTACACGATAAAATATCTATTGCAATATGTAATATCTATTATACGATATACTATCTATTGCAAGATATAATATTTATTAAAGTATATAATATCTATTGCACAATATACAAATAGTTATCTGTGGTTACAGAACCAAATACGTAATATTATTGGTAAAGATGTATGATGAAAATGTGTGTATATGACTAACGTCACATGCACATAATTTATACATACAAAGTGTATGAACATGAAAAATGTGGAGAATATTTTTTATATCATCTCAAAATATTAATATGGAATTACTTATAATTTGTCACTTAGTTAATGAGGGGCAGTCAAAGAATATGTTGGTTATAGCTTCAAAAGTGTGTCTGTAATTATTTTTCACAGTTTTGGTAATTGTATTACTTGTAGATATTATTTCATAAATTGGTCTGGGAACACGGCGACAAATTTAAAATATTTGAAAACTGTGAAACTAGCTTCATGCAGTGACTATTTTATCTGATAATATATAATGACAAATTATCTGTACCAATTGTCTATTTTTTATCACTTAATAAATACTTTTAACATTCTATTCAAATTAGCGAATATCTCTCCGGAGCCAATAGCACATGTTACCTCTGCCACGGCCTGGCAGAGAATGACTGCTCCAGTGGCTGGACACTCCCTTTTATAGCGTTTGACCGCAGGATGCAATGCAGGTGCCTGTGTCAGTGCATTGATAACAGAGGTAATTATGAGGGAACCATTTCCTCATTGTGGAAATAATGTATTATATAAGAACATGTGTGATATTGATGTTATTGCAGTGCTATTATTGATGTCCAATAATTATTCCTAGTACCTGTTCCCTTTATGGCTTGCTTAGTACATTTACTTTAATTATATTTCGTATGTTACTGTTTGAATGAATGTGTTTTGGTACTACTAAAAAATTATCTTTTTTTTTGTTAATTTAAAAGTTGTTAATATAAAAAACATCAATTCGTTTTTTTAACTAATACTGTGCCTATACTTCCCAATATTACTTTCTCATAACTATATGCGCCCGCGTGTGAAAATGCTATTTTCCGTTTCCGGTGACATATTTATTATTTAGTGGAAAAAAAGCTATTGTTGTTATCAGTACATCATAACTAGCATAAATAAAATAGGCTTTAAAATAAATAGTTGTGTTTGGTGTGAAAATTACAGTTGACATATACGGGTTGTAGATAAATTATTTTAATGTTTTGTAGGGATAATTTTGGTTAAATGGAGAAAAATAATAGGGCGACATTTTAGGGTAAAATTGCATAGGGAAACTTTTTAGGGTAAAATTGCATAGGGAGACATTTTAGGGTAAGATTGCATAAGGAAACTTTTTAGGGTAAGATTGCATAGGGAAACTTTTTAGGGTACAATTGCATAGGGAAACTTTTTAGGGTAAAATTGCATAGGGAAACTTTTTAGGGTAAAATTGCATCGGGAAACTTTTTAGGGTAAAATTACATAGGGAAAATATATAGAAATGATTATCTATTAGGGATTATTTTTATATTATGGACAATTCTAAGAATTTATTTTATTTTTAACTTTCAAAGATTTTTCATTCTGTTGGGAAAGTTCCGAGTTATCGAACTGTTCCATATTTTCGAAAATGATTAAAAATATGAAACTGACCGATAACTCGGAACTTACCCTAATTCGATTTTTCCAGTTAATTTTCATTATGAACTTTTATAAGCAAAATCAGCTTTAAATTATAATTGTATACAGTTTCAAATGACAAAGAGAGGAAATGGTCAGGCATGGAATTATTACAGGGTGCAGTTAATAACCATTTGCCAAACACTTTATCGTGACATTCACTAGGTTTGTATAAAGTGTAACTAGCTACTGCCTGGTGAATCCTAACGTGGTATAGTGGGGCCTTAGAAGATTATCAGGGAGCCTTCTACCTTGACTTCATAAAACCCAACTAAAAAATTTATCTCTCGGTAGATTTACAAATTTTGATATTTTTTTTGTATAATTAATAAAAATGTTAATTAAGATTATAAAAACATCAAAATATTGATATATAATCAACCTGGTAAGTGTAACTATACCTTAATTCTTTAATCAACGAACCTATTTTCTTGTAATCCAGTTCACGATAAAACATTCAAATCAAAATACGATTTTTTGGACCATATACAAACAATATTCCACTCCATTTTACGTATTCCACAACCTTAGCAAACTAAACAATGACTTGCAATATTTTATAGCGTGAATTAAAGTGAAAAACTAATAAGGCAAATTAACATATAGGTTTGGTTATCCTTAGTCTGTACAGTGGTTATGTTTGGTTATCCTTAGTCTGTCAGTGGTTATGTTTGGTTATCCTTAGTCTGTAGTGGTTATGTTCGGTTATCCTTACTCTGTAGTGGTTATGTTTGGTTATCCTTACTCTGTAGTGGTTATGTTCGGTTATCCTTACTCTGTAGTGGTTATGTTTGGTTATCCTTAGTCTGTCAGTGGTTATGTTTGGTTATCCTTAGTCTGTAGTGGTTATGTTCGGTTATCCTTACTCTGTAGTGGTTATGTTCGGTTATCCTTACTCTGTAGTGGTTATGTTTGGTTATCCTTAGTCTGTAGTGGTTATGATTGGTTATCCTTACTCTCTAGTGGTTATGTTTGGTTATCCTTAGTCTGTCAGTGGTTATGTTTGGTTATCCTTAGTCTGTCAGTGGTTATGTTTGGTTATCCTTAGTCTGTAGTGGTTATGTTTGGTTATCCTTAGTCTGTCAGTGGTTATGTTTGGTTATCCTTAGTCTGTCAGTGGTTATGTTTGGTTATCCTTAGTCTGCACAGTGGTTTTGTTCGGTTATCCTTACTCTGTAGTGGTTATGTTTGGTTATCCTTACTCTGTAGTGGTTATGTTTGGTTATCCTTAGTCTGTAGTGGTTATGATTGGTTATCCTTACTCTCTAGTGGTTATGTTTGGTTATCCTTAGTCTGTCAGTGGTTATGTTTGGTTATCCTTAGTCTGTCAGTGGTTATGTTTGGTTATCCTTACTCTGTAGTGGTTATGTTTGGTTATCCTTACTCTGTAGTGGTTATGGTTGGTTATCCTTACTCTGTAGTGGTTATGTTTGGTTATCCTTAGTCTGCACAGTGGTTATGTTTGGTTATCCTTAGTCTGCACAGTGGTTATGTTTGGTTATCCTTACTCTGTAGTGGTTATGGTTGGTTATCCTTAGTCTGTCAGTGGTTATGTTTGGTTATCTTTAGTCTGTCAGTGGTTATGTTTGGTTATCCTTAGTCTGCACAGTGGTTATGTTTGGTTATCCTTACTCTGTAGTGGTTATGTTTGGTTATCCTTACTCTGTAGTGGTTATGGTTGGTTATCCTTAGTCTGTCAGTGGTTATGTTTGGTTATCCTTAGTCTGCACAGTGGTTATGTTTGGTTATCCTTACTCTGTAGTGGTTATGTTTGGTTATCCTTACTCTGTAGTGGTTATGGTTGGTTATCCTTAGTCTGTCAGTGGTTATGTTTGGTTATCCTTAGTCTGTCAGTGGTTACGTTTGGTTATCCTTAGTCTGTCAGTGGTTACGTTTGGTTATCCTTAGTCTGTCAGTGGTTACGTTTGGTTATCCTTAGTCTGTCAGTGGTTATGTTTGGTTATCCTTAGTCTGTCAGTGGTTATGTTTGGTTATCCTTAGTCTGCACAGTGGTTATGTTTGGTTATGCTTAGTCTACACAGTGGTTATGTTTGGTTATCCTTAGTCTACACACTGGTTATGTTTGGTTATCCTTAGTCTACACAGTGGTTAGAGGCTAACCTTGTACTAACCTTCATGGTTGTTCGCTTCAATAGGTTGCTTAAATGGTTAGTAGTATTTGGACTGTCATGCTCTCTGTTATACGCTTGGTAATTTCTTATACTTAATTTTACGCTATTGATAACTATATTAGGCAACTATAATTAATTGTAGGGTGAAATCCGAGTTATAGGACAGTTCCATACTTTTAAGCAAAAATTATACAATAATTGAAAAATGGAATGAAGAAATATTTTCTTCAAAAAGAGGTTTAAAAAAGTTGAATATATTTTTTTTCTATGATCAAAAATGTTGAACCGTTCGATGACTGAAAATTTCCCCAAGTGTAATAATTATAATTGAATATATTTTCTATAATTTTATTAAAGTTATAACTTTCGATATATTTCAACTTTGATTAAAAATTTAGTTCAATTTTTTGGTGATTATAATCGATAATAAAAAGATCATCTATATACGACAATAAATAATTAAACAAAAATCCAGTAGTCATTTATTATAAATTTGAAACACTTACAGTCTATCGTCTTTCGTCGGACATTCCCGAGAGAATTCCTGGCGATAATATCTTTACTATGATATTTCACGATAAAATACCATCAATATTTACCGTAATGGACAATAACAGTCACAATTATTTAAAAAGTTTTTGTCTGGGTACAAAGGCTTCTTAAAATAAAAGGTATAAATAGTTTCCAATCGATAGTTTACAGTGAATTAATTCACAGGAGTTACATAATAAATAATAAAAAACATTGTGAAAATACATGATATCCCAAATGTGAGATTTAATATTTTTTTTTTCATTTTTACTATTAGTAGTTTTTTATTATTATCACTTTACTTTCAGAAGAAAACCTGAAAGTGAGGGAAGAGAATCGAGAGAAAGTAAAGTGAACTTTGTAAAGGTAGAGGGCACACCTGTACACTGTACAGTGACTGTAAAGGTATAGTTACAGCTGTCTTTAAAATAAAAAAAGTACAGCTCTACAGTACAGTGACTGTAAACTTGCAAAGGTACAGCTGTACACTGTATACTGTACAGGAACTGTAAAGTGTACAGTGACTGTAAAGTAAAATGTAAAGACTGAAGCTCTACACTGTACAGTAACTGTATGTCTAAATATACAGTATACTACGTACAGTGACTGTTCTACTTAATATTTAATTTAAAAAAGAAAGAAATAATAATTGCTTTCTCTTAAATTTCACACCATTTATTTTGAACTATTTTTCTGTTCAATTTAATTTCCATTTAATTTTTGGTGTATTCCATATTTTCTTCCTATCCAATTTCCTTTTATTTTTCAGTTGTTGATTGATTAGGAAAAGTTAAACCTCCTTCGAAAGAAAGTACTATAGAAAGTAGTTATTAAAAGTTGTAGCAGTACCACTGTCACTGGTAACAAATACTGGTTTGAAGGGCTCAGATACCTGTAACTATCTTGCTATAGCTATATATCATACTATATATACCATAAACTATATGTTATAGCTATTTCTCATACTATAATATACCATACCAATAATCTTTAATTATCTTGCTATAACTAAAACCGAAAATCCAGGTGTTTTTTCAAATTTCAGTTAGTCATGTAAATCGCTTATCAATAAAAAACGGACCGGGAAAATAATGAAAAATAAGTCTCTAGCCTTTGTAGGAAATATTACAAGGATTCTAAAACTGTATTAGATTTTGTCCTACCATATATCAATATAGAGTTCTGTTCTTTTGAAATTCATGAAAAGAATAACATTTACTTTTTTATAAAATCTTCATTTTCTCAAAAGCTAATGCTTGAATCAAAAAATTACACGAACAGAAGTGTTCAATTTTGAAAGTTTCATATACAGAACTAATTGCAGAATAATCTGTCTACAAATAAAAACGTTTTCTGAAATGCGAGACGATTCCCTCAGTCAGTATTTATGTACTAATAATACGTCCTATAATTTAAATATAAACCCATTATATTAATTAAATTCACAAGAAATGAACTATTAATTCTAATGAATACTGAACAGCTTATATAGCAAACTCTTTTAAAAAGAACACAAACACTTTTTATAGACTTTAAAGTACACCAGACTTGACAGTAAAATTTGACCCTTTGTATAGTTGAAACATAGATTGTGATGGGTAATTATATGACAGTGATTATGTGATAGTGTATCAATGGTAGTATGTACCAATGATAGTATGCATCCATAATGTCAATAAATAGGAGTAATAGGTCAAGGCTAACTATCTCCTATTCATATACGCTTGCATGCTTAAAATATAGTTATTATTACTCTACCTGTTGTTCTTATATTACTAATTCAATTAATATAATGGGTTTATATCTAATTGCTAGTACGTATTATCAGTACATATATACTGATTTAAATAAATTATTTTTTACAATCAAAAGTCTTTATTATTAATATTAGTGTGACCCGTAGCCATGGCCACAAATTATTAGTTTTTCCTTTTAATATATGTTTCTTAATAAAAGTGTGACACACGGACAGACAGACAAACAGATTACTCTTATATAGTGTAGATAATACTATTAGTATAGTCACTATAGTGTGTATAGTACTATATGTAATATAGTAAATAGTAACTCATATGGAAAGTTATGGTGGGGGTCATAGAAGATTGAGTGAATTCCCTTCATAATCTTCTATGCCCCCACCATAATTTTCTTATTTTGTAAATGATTTATTAATTGTAGCTAGTAAGTTACTATCTAACCATTATGTTATTTTTAAAATAATTAGTTACAGTTTTCCTTTCTTCACCGTAAACTCAGATAGGTTTTATAAGCCTGTTGAAATCTCTCATTGTTTATATCGAATACCTCTATCTATATAGGCTAAGTTCCTAGTTATCGGACGGTTACACTTTTACGATCATATAAAAAAAAAGATATAAACTAATTAAAATTAAAATAAATATTATTTTTTTTTTTTTACATGATCGAAAATGTGGAACTGTCCGATAAGTCGTAACTTACCCTAGTGTACCATAATATGTGGTATTGTTGATATAGTTAACGATTTAGGGAATTGTTAACGATTTATGGTTATTGTGAGAATATTTGGTCACTTAAACTATATATGAAAACCAGTTAAAACAAAAAACTGTTAATAACGAAAAATTGTTAATGAAATTTTTTTTAATAACGAATAATACTTAATAACGAATAATAATTAATAACGAATTATTAGACTATACCATTTCCTTTGTTTTATTCTCTCTTTAGCTGATGTCATCCTATTTCCGATGTTTAGTATTTGCTTTGTATCTTTCACCACAGGATGGGAAGATTAAATATCTACAGTTGCCATGTGAATTGCTTGGGAACATATGCATTATACATAATGTACATATCTTAAGTAAATCATATATATCGGGTGTGCCCCAAGTTATCGAACAGTTCTATGTTTTCGATGATATAAAAAATATTTAATAACGATCGAGTTAAATAATAATTATACTATAATTTTTATCTATGAGAGTAAATGTAAAACTGTCCAATAACTCACATTTTATTCTAGGTACAATACATTTAGAAAAATATACATTATTGAAAAGTTAGTTAAATTTTATATTTGTTAATATGTATATATGTTTCTGAAATGTAATTTATAATATATTGTAATTTAAAAAAAATGTTTTATACGTGAAAAAATTTTAAGTAAAAAATATTAGTTTCGTATGAAAAAACATGTAAAATTAGAAGTAACAATAACCTGAAAAGTTTGTTTTGAATTGAAAAACCATATAAGAAAGTATATTGGTTGAATTAATATTGGTCAACATGGTTAATAGTAGAAAGGAAGCGTGACCAATAAAAGGTCAAACTAATTCAATTTAAACCTTACAGACTGTAATGGTTCTCGCTTTCTAATCAATTATTTTTTACTTTACTTTGTTTACATATTGTATAGATTTACTTGACTATCTTTCTAATGAAATAAACATTAATTATCTATGTTTTATTTTATTTTAATAATTTTATATTGAAACGAAAGTAAAGACCTATTTTTAGTGAATGAAATAAACACTATTTTAGAACTAACTTGATATAAATACTAAAATATCACAGTGACTCTTTTCTCTGATAGTACATCATCACAGTGACTCTTTTCTCTGATAGTACATCATCACAGTGACTCTTTTCTCTGATAGTACATCATCACAGTGACTCTTTTCTCTGATAGTACATCATCACAGTGACTCTTTTCTCTGATAGTACATCATCACAGTGACTCTTTTCTCTGACAGTACATCATCACAGTGACTCTTTTCTCTGATAGTACATCATCACAGTGACTCTTTTCTCTGACAGTACATCATCACAGTGACTCTTTTCTCTGACAGTACATCATCACAGTGACTCTTTTCTCTGATAGTACATCATCACAGTGACTCTTTTCTCTGATAGTACATCATCACAGTGACTCTTTTCTCTGACAGTACATCATCACAGTGACTCTTTTCTCTGATAGTACATCATCACAGTGACTCTTTTCTCTGACAGTACATCATCACAGTGACTCTTTTCTCTGATAGTACATCATCACAGTGACTCTTTTCTCTGATGGTACATCATCACAGTGACTCTTTTCTCTGATAGTGCATCATCACAGTGACTCTTTTCTCTGATAGTACATCATCACAGTGACTCTTTTCTCTGATGGTACATCATCACAGTGACTCTTTTCTCTGATAGTACATCATCACAGTGACTCTTTTCTCTGATAGTACATCATCACAGTGACTCTTTTCTCTGACAGTACATCATCACAGTGACTCTTTTCTCTGATAGTACATCATCACAGTGACTCTTTTCTCTGATGGTACATCATCACAGTGACTCTTTTCTCTGATAGTGCATCATCACAGTGACTCTTTTCTCTGATAGTACATCATCACAGTGACTCTTTTCTCTGATAGTACATCATCACAGTGACTCTTTTCTCTGATAGTGCATCATCACAGTGACTCTTTTCTCTGATAGTACATCATCACAGTGACTCTTTTCTCTGATAGTACATCATCACAGTGACTCTTTTCTCTGATAGTACATCATCACAGTGACTCTTTTCTCTGATAGTACATCATCACAGTGACTCTTTTCTCTGATAGTACATCATCACAGTGACTCTTTTCTCTGATAGTACATCATCACAGTGACTCTTTTCTCTGATAGTGCATCATCACAGTGACTCTTTTCTCTGATAGTGCATCATCACAGTGACTCTATTCTCTGATAGTACATCATCACAGTGACTCTTTTCTCTGATAGTGCATCATCACAGTGACTCTTTTCTCTGATAGTACATCATCACAGTGACTCTATTCTCTGATAGTACATCATCACAGTGACTCTTTTCTCTGATAGTGCATCATCACAGTGACTCTTTTCTCTGATAGTACATCATCACAGTGACTCTTTTCTCTGATAGTACATCATCACAGTGACTCTTTTCTCTGATAGTACATCATCACAGTGACTCTTTTCTCTGATAGTACATCATCACAGTGACTCTTTTCTCTGATAGTACATCATCACAGTGACTCTTTTCTCCGATAGTACATCATCACAGTGACTCTTTTCTCTGATAGTACATCATCACAGTGACTCTTTTCTCTGATAGTACATCATCACAGTGACTCTTTTCTCTGATAGTACATCATCACAGTGACTCTTTTCTCTGATAGTACATCATCACAGTGACTCTTTTCTCTGATAGTACATCATCACAGTGACTCTTTTCTCTTGTAGTACATCACCACAGTGACTCTTTTCTCTGATAGTACATCATCACAGTGACTCTTTTCTCTGATAGTATATCATCACAGTGACTCTTTTCTCTGATAGTACATCATCACAGTGACTCTTTTCTCTTGTAGTACATCACCACAGTGACTCTTTTCTCTGATAGTACATCATCACAGTGACTCTTTTCTCTGATAGTACATCATCAC